>SNQN01004024.1:38953-55333 GCA_008642245.1 Bassia scoparia
ATGGCACAAGTTGCATGGTTGTGTGATTGGTGTTCGATCTACTAGTAGTTGTGCAAAAGTTAAGCAAACTCTGCTGTTCATGGCTTTTTTTGCGGCTGCAACTGTTGCTATTTTTGAGCTACTTTCATGGCTCTTGGTGGTTGTTTGAAGATTGTCCGAACTCCCATTGGTTTTTATTGCAATTGCGTGTAATGTMTGTTGGTTGTGTTCTTGCGTGCACTGGTGGCTAGGCGAGCAAAACTTAGTGGTGTGACTGATTTTTCATTTTTCAAGCGAGGGCTGATGCGTTGTGGCTACTTGTTGCGCTGTTGCTGTGCATGGTTGCATGGCCTCATGTCGTCGGGCCAGTGTGGGCTGGGTTGTGAGCATGGCCCGTTGGAGAGTATGTGAATATAGTAAAAACCGAGGTAGAGTTTGACTTTATGATACACAAGCTACATGACCTTCTTTGACCAAGCCAATCTGGCAATTAAACTCAAGCACTAGGGTTGAATGAAAGCCAAATAAGGCCCCATTATGCAAGCAGGCCCATCAAAGCACATGTTTCCAGATAAGAGAGGAGGTATGAATTCTAAGAAAGAAGTGCCAAATAAATACCAACTATACCCCACGATCGATCTCTTCCATAAGGCCTTATAAATAAAACTTAAGGAGACAAGAAGGAACAACAACAACRACATTTGTTCTTCGCATTTTACTTRTTTCTTAGTTACACTTTGCCTCTTAGCCAAGTTTAGTTTAGTATAGTCTTAGCGTAGCTTACCATGTATCTTTAGTCTGATACTTTCTTTTCCAATTGTGTAATCGTGGAGGTAATCACTATTCCTTGCTTGTAATATAGTTGTAGGCTGACTCTATCCATTACTTTTAATGGAAGACTTTCGTATCTTTTATCAAATCATGTTTGTCCTAAACTTCATTTTCATTCCAAATTTTATATGATTTCCTAAGTTAAATACCTTTTAATAGACCTTTTCTACTTTCCTAGGAGCCTTTACATTAGCAAGGTTATCCATTATAACCAGTAACTAGAGGGGCTACCCACTAGCGAACCAAAAACAATATTGAGCATTTAATTTAATTTGTTGGTGAAGTGCAAGATCGCCTCAATATGTTTTTTGGCGACCATAGTGGGATATAAGAGTGTGCTTCATAAATCCTTCTTTACCATGGCTCSTAGGAGATCCAATCGAAAAGGTGTCAATCAGGAGGATGATAATTCAGCCTACCAAAATCGTGAAAATTCACTAGAGCATCTTGTTGATGTCGATACTATTCCATAATCGGATGAGGGTTTCTTTCCGATCCTTTTGAGCGATCTAATTCTCATACACAAAGACAAGAAGGATTGCAACTCAACAGGAGGTAAAACCATCTTCCTACTAGGAACTTACTCCAATATACACTAAGTATGTGGATATTGTTAAAAGTTTACTAGAGGACCTTAAAGAAAACGGTAGAGAATAGCTCAAATAACCTCCATTGTGGCATGGTACATGAAACTGCTATGGTGATAATCACTGAGTTGTGAAACTTTAGTTCTCAATCCCAAGAGGCAGTTACCATGCAGGTGGACAGGATTATACTAGATATAAATGAAGCGTTAAATGCTACAAATTTGGCTTTGTCTAAGAGCATAGAAACTAAGGTTGTTACGAGATTGGAACCGTTGGTAGAGATCAGAAACACAATCAACTCAATGAGAAGTTAATGAATGTGTTAACCGCCCATGATTTAYGAATAACTATCGAAAACCTAAGAGAGTCACCTCCCATAAGTGACCCTAGAATAAACAATTTGATGGGATCTAATGTCCATCCGACCCTTCTGACAGTTCCAAAGAGTCTCCTTCCCCTTGGTGCCTATGAAGGGAGAAGGAGTCAGAGGAGCGAAGTTAGTTCAGGATTAGGTTATGAGCGAGTTTGGCTATATCTGCAATGATTAGGGGCCGTCCTTCTTCTTTTTCTTTCCCTCCATACCCTACTTTCCATGAACCACAATCTAATTAAATTCCTCAAACTAGGAATCAAGGCTACCATCATCAAGGTTATTCCAACTCAATGCATCCTTCTTAGAACAATCGCAGGGGGTAAGGATGTAAGGGAAAAATAGTCCTTATGGTGGATTCCWAGCGCTGGGAACACATAATCCTAGTAATGTTGGTGGTTTCCCTCCTATAGCTAGACATAACCCAAAGCCTTATGCAGAAATGCCTCATCTTACATACCATAATGAGAATCAATATCCAAATTCTCATATGGGACCAAATCGTTAAGCACCTATGGTGCAAGTTCCACAAAATGGACCTTTCTTATGGCAATTAGATGATATGATTTAAAGAGTTATGAGACTGAATGCTGGTTATCAAAGGAGAAGAACTTGAAATCCTTATTCGGAGTGGATTGATAAGATGCATCCTTTCCCAAGAGGTTTTAAGGTTCCTGAGTATTCTCATCTATTTTCTGATGATAGATCAGTGTCTTCTATAGAACACTTGGTTAGGTTTAACTGCCAATGCAGGGAAGCAACAAACAATGAGTATCAATTGGCATTGTTTTCTAGTTCCCTTATTGGTACCGRGTTTTCTTGGTTTACACATCTTCCTCGAAACTCTATACAATTTTGAAAAATGAATTTCTTTGCCATTTGACTAAAGTGGAAGCCGGGGTTTCCATTGGAGATTTAGAGAAGGTATACTAGTGTCACACGGCGCGCGCACGTGCACCGTGTTCCACCTTGTTATACATAATAAATTAATTTCATTAATATAAGTGTATGAAAAATTAAACCACAAATTTATTTTTGAATAGAAGTTAGTAACTAAATAATTTAATTGTTTTCTTTAAATAAAAAAAAATTGATACTATCAAATTTTCGAAGTTCTAAGAGAAATCGAGCAAAACTTCCATTCATTTTTAAGTACATTCTAACCCAAGAGTAAGACTCTTTTAGATCTTTGTGCGACAAATACATATTTGCATACCTAAAAGACCACACCACATTCCCTGAACACCTAAATAAAGAAACTAATAATACTGAATTATTTACACAATTGAAAATGCTATAAATTGCTGCTAAAAATATTCATCAATAAAACCATTGAGTGGCCTAACCCATATGCATGAATCATCCTTCACCCCTTGCCTCTGTTTTATAGGTGATCCCATCAACATGGCCTAATAATGTAGATTTGACCCAGAGACAAGTAGCCAAATAGCAGAAAAGTCAGCTAAGAAGTCGAAAAAAAAAACTAAAAACAAGAAAGAGACAAAGATTTGATAGTACAATTCACAAATAGTAAGCGTTAACAAAATATAATTAGCTTTAGTATTATTATACAAGACCTGAACGATACAAAAATCACCAACGGTAAAGAGTCGCTTTAAACAATAAATGATTCACTAAATCTAAACTTCAACTGCAACTTTCTAAGTGACCTTCCAACGTTCCGCTGTCACCAACTCCCCATATGATTAGGGGACGACATGCTTTGAAGCAAAAGCTTGACGAAACTTATGACGTTCTGGTTCTGCTTTACCTACATGATACAGGATGGAAAATATGTATCATCTGTATTAAATAGATGAACAAACTGAGGTTGAATCACTCCCTAAGTACCCATACACTAATCCATGCTTTATACATTTGCATATGTTTAATCACCCAATAATTTAAAGCTGGAATAACCTAAACAAACTATAAAAATACTTCACTACATCTAATGCATCATATTTTATTATGACAAAACAGTTGACACACGTAAGTGAAGTAATAATAAGAATTTTAGTAGCTAAGTACCTAAAATCTTGTGTGGTTGAGATGGCTTATCAGTAGTGTGTTGGCGCTTGAACTTCTCTAAGCTTCTGCAATTTACATGATTAATATCTTTTAAGAAAACAATACAAAAAGTTTTTTTATATCAACTGACAAATTACTTATAACTATCCCTGCTTCTTCACGATGTTCTACCTCAATTATTAAGCAAAATGAACTGGGAAATGATTAGTGAATTAGTCTTGTTCCTTCAATGCTGGAGATGTGAATACACGGTGATAAAATATTAAACATCATATGATTATAAAGCTCTAACCACACATACACACACAAAAAACAAATGTAGTACTCAAATAATTGCTCTACAACATAAATCATATCAATTTAGAGTCTATTCTCATAAGTGGGTGGTTACATCAACCAAAGTGATTATTCACGGAAGTCATTATTGCTCTACAACATGATAGCATAAATATTCATATGATCTGTAGAAATCCATATTAAATCTTCCTTAATCCAAATAATCCATACAAAATATTACAGTAAGTGCTTTCATTAACCTTGTAGTACTTCCATTCTAATTTATACTCATTACCTTTAAATAAAAAGTACTTACTACTTCAACTTTTTTGGCACGATTTTCTTACAAATTACACAAATATTAATACTATTGTTATCAATACGCTCACAATGTCTATGAGTAACAAAATAATTGATACAAGAAAATCAGGCAAACGTTTGGCAACATTCAACCAACATTGTAATCAACATTCATAAGGAATAGTGAAATACCAACAGTAGTACTTGATCGTGGAAAGAGCCCAATTGAGGCAGGAATGACATGGCCATCATGATATCTAGAAGACTTCTATTGTGCTTAAAGAACAAAGGTCAACGAAACTAAGGAACCCTAGCAATAAAAGCCCAACTATCACACCAATAACAATAGCCCCACCCGTACCATCCCCCCATGACTGACGGAACTATTTGCAATTTCAGGTGAATTGGGAATTAATCTATTATCTGATAAACTCTTCCCATAATGCACCTCCACCACTTTATTTGCTTCTCTTTCCATTATAGATATCCGATTCGTAATTAAAATTAGACTCCAATTTAAGGGATTTTTACATCAAATGCTTAACATAACATCACGAAATAGTCCAAAATAGAGAATTAAGTTTCTGAAATTAAACAAAAACCCTAAACATCTTAAAACTGTAAAGCGCGACGCAACAAAATCTATACTTACTCAGCTCGCTGCTCCCCTGACATCGCAGGTCATTGTCACTGTTGTAGTGCTGCATTGTTCGTTGCTGTATCTACTCGTCTAAATTTTCTAGCTGCAACTGTTCCCATGATGCACCTCCAAAAATACTGAATCAAAATGCATAAAAAATTCATACGAAGGGGCAATTATTTGGAAGTCTTAAATGTGAATTAGCTTAGGTGAATGAATAAGTAGGGGAACTTCAACCAAAAAAATAAGAAACCATTTAAAATTCAACCCAAAAGAACCCCGAAAATACTGAAACAAAACGCATAATAAATTCATAAAAAGCAACTCAAAATGCATTTCATAGTTTGCAAGTATGAAGTGTGTATTAAATATTTTGCAACAGACATGAAGGAAAAAMATATTAAWTAGCATTCCATAGTTTGGAAGTACARGATCGACATGCCGAGTGATTTTTCCGTTTCAGCAACTTATAATGTTATAAATAGAGCMGTGTAGAACAATAAATTCTATGTGATAATGGTCACAAAGTGATTCCCCATAAGGAATTCGATCTTTAAGGCATGCTTACATTTTTCAAGACTATGTACAACAAGGTCTCCAAGACTCCAACTCAACCACAAGTTAATTCCTTAAGAGATGTTTCGTAATTAAAAGAGGTAATGAACAAAGATTGAGCCTAGCACATTTTAGTTTGTCAAATGGGTAAAGGCTTAATCATCCTCACGATGCTTAAATGCACTGATGAAAAGGAGAAGAAATATTTGGAACTAATTGATGGAACATTCTTTGAGGCACACACTGACAAATGATGTTTTCATTCTAGATAAGAATGCAACCCACAATGAACTAAAGATTCAGGGACAAAGATGGACATAGTCAATATTGAAAGTTGCCTATGAGTTAGGATTGATCAATCAATTTTCATCCCAAGGAAAGACTTTTAGTCTTTTATACACCATCTAAGCATAACGCATAGATAGGGAAAGATAGAACAAATTCATCTTTAAAATGATATGAACATATTTTCGTACCTTAATATTAACATAAAACTTAAAGGTCCATAGTTTATACACTTASTGTGATAATAAACATGTATTTTGCTAAAGTCTATGTAGCTATGCTCTATAGTAATGCTAGACTGCCCCAATTAACTTATTTTGCTTCAAAATCTATATTACTATATYATGCCATTGTAGGAGGTGATATTGATAAGGAAAAACACATGGATGGGGATACAAAGTATCTTTAACATGGATACTGATAGTCTGTTATGAGATAAACCTTARAAAATTCCTCATAAAATTCAATTGTTTATCCAACATTCATTATTACCGCCTAGTCGTCTACCAAATAAGTCGTTAAGGTACTAAAAAACAAAAGTATAGCACTGACTGTTTTAGTTGCTCACAAAACTTTAAACAATTTTTTTGCAAATTAATAACTTTATACAGGTCCATTTTTCATCTACAATACAAAGCAAACTATTTKCCATTATAGCCCACCAAACTCTTAGGTTATTCAACTTGAAACATAGAACCAATTTAACACTAAAACATTAAAACCAACAACTAATGAAATAAAAGCTCAATACTTGATCAAACTCACCAACAATGTTGATTGAAGAAGTCTTAAAACCCTCCTACACAACACCATATATCAACCATATGAATAGAAGCATCAAACTATACCTACTTAATTGACAATATGAAACTAAGAAATAGATCTTATAACCTTATATCTCACAATATGTGAAAGCTCAACATGCACTATCTCAAAATTTAGAGAATTTCACTAATATACCTCGTTTGAAAAATCAATTTCAATGTGTTTATAACTTAAAACATCATACCATTTAATTATCATCCAAATACTAATTAACTTTCATCAACCTAGCCCATTTCCTATATAATATAATCCCACATATAAAATGTATTCACTCCAAAATTCAACACATTTACACATGTACAACATCACACACACAAAAAATACAAATGATAGAAACTCAGTTAATAACTTGCAAAAAATTCAATTAGAAAAACTTAACGAAAATGATCCTGAACTAATATTTAGGATAAGAATAACATTAGAACATGTAATTATCATCCAAAGGCTAAATTTTCGTCAACCTATTTCACATTAAAGATATAATCACACAATTGAGATTTATCCACTTGAATATTCAACACAAATTACACAGTCACAACACTAAAACTCGGAAATGAACATAAACAAAAAAAACAAATGAGAGCAAGTTTAGCAACTCGAATAATAAAAAACACGAAATTCAATCATCGGCTTCACTTACCGTAACCCCACCTTAATATCGGACTTAGAAAATRCACCGACAAATCGAAAACAAATGATTAATCAAATAGAAAACCCTAACCCTAATTTGAACACAAACAGGAAAACAAACAAAAATTCGATAAAGCTAAAATTCGAAAAACCTTATACCTCAAGTCTAACAAAATTCAAATTAAGAATAACCCCAAAATGCGAAACCCTAAAATTCCATTTTTATATAAATAAATTGCACTGGAAAATSAATTCATATAATCAACCAACTACCAATAGATGAACTCGAACTAACTTAACCACGATCAACCAAACTCACCTTAAATTACAAGATTTGAAGCCACCAACTAATCAACAAAAATCTTATTTAGGGGGTCGATGGCTTGTGGCATCAAGCAAATGAAAATTTCCCAAGCTCGCTACTCGATGCACTATATGCAAAGCACCCCCACTGCGAAATCCAAACACTACCCAAAGCGACCAAATTCAATGCCACAAGATCCAACACACAACCACCCAACAAGAAGAAAATGATTGTAGCCCATGGGTCACAAATACCATAGAAAAATGACTATTGAAAAACTCAAAAGCATCGCTGGTAGCAAAATTCTGGGAAATAGAAGAATGAAAATCAGTATGAGGCATGAAGAGAAAGTAAGTTATGATGAAGATAAATGAATGAATAGAGGAAGTTTATGTACGATCAATGACGTAAGTAATCATTGCAAAAGAAAGAAAGGAAATATGAATATACAGAGCTAATGGCGTAATGGTAATATAAGTAAGAAGAAGGCATAATAATGAATAACCATTTGGATGAAAAACCAAAACTCTCACAGTTATAAGTAGAGGAGTATATAATTACTTAGGGTATGATCCAGAGAGAAGGACCCTAATGGAAGTGTGAGTACAATGTTGATTCGTTGATATTTAAGATGGACGACTGGTCCATGAAGTTGCATTATGTTTAATAGTATAATGTCAAATTATTCTATTTGAGAACCATCCTATTTGAGAAATAAGAAAAGTTTTTAGATTCGAATGCCATGTGAGAATTTAATTCCATCCATTCTATTCTATTAGTTTTTTCTATTTTTTTTCCTCTTTTTGCCAATTTTCCACCTTCTCTCTCCTTCTAATAATCGTTCTCTCTCTCAAACTCATCTATAAATTATCATGGGGTTCTTGACCGATGTTAAGCCTCAGGCCAACACCACGCAGTACCAAACTACCCGACTCAACCATGTACTACTCACGAGTGTTTGACTAGATTAGCCACCCCGATCGATCCTGGATCACCTAGCTAACATACTTTATATATTCCCCATTCTTAGAGTTTTGTGTGCGCGAGAGGACAGTGGTGGTGATGAGTCTATTGGTACGCATGCATAGGTGTGAGTTGTCTTGCATTTGGTTCGTTTTGTTCGTGTTCGTTGCTTGTGGTGATGGTGGTGGTGTGGTAACGAATTGCAAATTGTTGTCTGTGTTGTTTAGGTTTGGTCCTGATGGGTTGTTTTGGGAGGTGGTGTGGTTGGTGGGTTGAGTGTTGGGAGGTTGCGTTGGGCCATTTCTGCTGTGGCTGTGCTAGGGCTCATGACGGTATCTGTTTATGAGTGTGTGTGTTGAGGAGGTGGCAGAGGAAGAGGAATGTGTTAATATCATTAATTTAAGATTAATCATGTAAGCTATATCATTTTTAGAACATGTAAACTGTAATTTATAGAACATTAGAGTAAACTAAATGTAGAACACTGACACTTACAATTTTCAGCCAACATGATACTAGCAATGTGTTAGAAAGTATATTACGGCTAAATCTGTTGAATCATAATGACTTAAATAATTATTAATATTTATGTAGTATAAGATTAATAAGGTTAGGAACATATTGCATGTGTACCAAAAGTGTAGGAATCTTGGAGAGTTTTACACACATAAGATAAGAGTTACTATATAAAGATATGAACCAATGTAAGATAACTGGTAGAGAGATTCCTCACGCTATATAGAGTTGGGCATTACGTTGGAATATTACATATTCACCCAGATGGTTAATACATTAACATTAATAAGGTGTTCAAATCTAGCGCATAAGGTTTCTTGTTATTAGAAATTTCGAATAATTCGACAATAATATTGCCAGTATTGGTAGAATCGAACCAATTACGTGAAGATACCGGATAAAGTTGTTCGTTGATTATCAATGTAAGCTAATAAATCCATCCTCAGATATTTCGACATTCATGCTCCTGACTATTTGTTATCCGTATTATCTCTTCCGAACTGGTCAATTTCGAATTGCAGAACTTACACATAGATCAATGAATAAGCGGGATATTGTTTATACTATGTGTTATGTCGGTAAAATGCATAAGGCTTTGATTGTAATATACCTTTTATTCTATATTAGTTTATTGAGTTTTATCATTGGGAATAGTTGTCTAAGAACTAATTTCTGAATCCGAATATACACCGATCTTGAAATTTATGATATCGGATGAGTACCGATTCTGTGAGAGAAATATATAGAAACCTATTGAAATAAATCGCATTCGAGATCGATACTGTTCTGGAATAACAGATGAACAACTGGGTTTATCACTCCTAGTCCACCTAATCCCAGTCGCACTATTTGCATGTTTAATTACCCAATAATGAAACGGAATCACTGAGGGATATGGTTCGATAACGAGCAATACTATAATTACACATGAATTTATTATTTTGTTTAATCACTACAACCTAAGCAGGTACAATAATGGTATGAAGAATGGTCAATATATTTGATTATGCCAAGTATCAAATCGTTTGAAAAATATAACCTCCAAGGTTTCCCATTTTGTCTTTGGGGGATTTATAAACTTGTTGAGTATAGCAGCTTTCTGGCTATGGATTTGCGCCGATATCAGTAGGGCCTGTCCTTGTTTATGCCGTTCATGACTGTCACTTTTAAGCTCTTTATTATTTTTTTCCAGTTGAACTCATCTCCTTTCTTTAGCTTCTGCAAAGGAGAAAAGCTTTCGTCTTTCCTGCCAAATTTGTAATAAAACGATGAACATAWTTGATCTTTCCCAAGAACTTTTGCAATTCCCTTTTCGTTTTAGGGGGTTGAGCCTCTAGGACAACTTTCGCTTTGTTTTGATCTATCTCGAAACCATTTTTAWGTACTAAGAACCCGAGGAAATTACTGGCTCTAWCCCCGAAGGCACACTTTAATGGATTCATCTTAAGACTGAACTTCCTCATCCTCTCAAATTAAAGACACAATTACGATGCTTTACTTGTTCTGATGCATTCCCTGATTTTACCAAAACATCATCTTTATAGATTTCCATGAAATCTCCTATCATCTCATCAAAAATGAGGTTCAAAGCGCGTTTATAAGTTGCTCATGTATTCTTCAATCCAAAAGGCATAGCGACATACTCATAGAGTCCCACAGATCCTYGGCATCTAAATGCAGTTTTTGAGCGATCACCTTCAGCAATTCTGATTTGGTGATATCCCACAAACCTATCTAAAGTCGACACCAATTCATGCCTTGATGCAGCATCTATGAGCATGTCAGCTACTGACATAGGATATTGATCTTTTGGAGAGGCACTATTAATGTCTCTATAATCGATACAAATCCTAATTTTGTCATTCTTCTTGACCACAGGAATAATGTTGGCGATCCATTCAGTGTATTATACTAGCTGAATAAATCCAACTTTTAGGAGATTAGTGATTTCTTCCTTGATTTTAGGAATCAAATCTGGCGCTAACCTCCTTGGACTCTGTACTACTGGGGTACAGCCTYAVTTGATTGGCAAATCATGCTGGATAATTGAAGGATCAATTCCCGGCATTTCGTGATGTTCCCAAATAAAACAGTCCCTATAGGTTTGAAGGACTTTGATAATGGACAGTTTCTCTCCTTCAGGTAACTCCTTACTATTGTAAGTACACATAGGATTTTACGTTGTACCAAGATTAACCTCCTCAAGAGGATCATGGACTTCCTGCCTGATATCGTTGCTCTTGGCCCACACTCTCACTTCCTCTTCTTAACCATAAAATCCCCCATGGCGTCAGAAAAGGGTYAGTAGTGAGCGCCAAGATCCCTACTCGACAATATTTCAGAATCATCACCCATGATTGCGTTTACCTCTAAACCATATTGTGCATAATGACAATCATAAAGATTGCGAAGAGGTAAAACCGTACCCGATTTGATTTTATAGTTATATTTTGAATTCATTAAATCCATARAACGTACAAAATAAAAGTCTGAACACTACTTGTATCCAAGACTAATCACAACAGGTAAGATAGCCCTCCTTCCCCTAATAGTGTTAAGTACATCATTGAATTTGCCACCAAGGGATGCCCCCATCAACTGTACTAGCTCGATTCTATGATACTAGACTCCACACTACATGGGAAGCATTAGATGTGTTTTGTAATTCATCATCTTCAGCGGCCTCTTCAATATATTTGATTGCACTTGAGACAACTTTCACTCTAGGCGTKGGTTGACTTTCAAGTTTGAGAGCAATCCCTCGTCATTAGGCAAGGTCTTCATAAGTATCCTGGGGAAATCCCGGTTAGTGTCAATCAATTAAGTATCATCAGCACAAACTATCTCATATTCATTAACATTCCACAATATTACTTTCTGATGCAAAGTAGAAGGAATAGCATAAGGCTGGTGAAGCCATTCTCTTCCGGGAATCACAATACAATTACCCTCCCCTTTTACTATAAAGAAAGCTGACCAAGTGTTAGAATTACCTACTTGGARGTGCATACACGCTAATCCTTCAGTATTCTCAGACTTGCCATTGAATGTAGTTATGCTAATCTTGATGCTAGATAAATCTTTCCTACCCTTACCCAATTTCTTAAAAACTGACCAAGGCATAAGATTTATAATAGCGCCAGTATCAATTTGCACTTTACCCAATCTAGTTCCATCTATGTTAACTGTCACATAAAGGGGTTTACTATGTGAGTTGTCCACACTAAAATCTTTGATTAAGTGTTCAACAACTAATTGTTCTTGCTCCTTAGTAACAGTCTCCAAGGATGGTGCTAGACCAGATCCTTCATCCAATTTATTTAGCTCAGCTAAAATAGTAGAGGTCTTACCTGCAGCGTCGACTTGGTCAACTTCATCAGCCCATGAAGTATCCTTCTGCATGGTCCCACTTGCTTTGAAAGTGACTGCACAACAAGCARCGGACTCACAATCTCCTTCTGAACCATTTGCCAGAAAATCAAGATCTGACTTGGACACCTCCAAATCCAATCCTTACGAGCCATAGTCTACTAACTCTACTTCAGATACCTGCTCAGTCWTCAGAGCATCTTCTACAAAGCTTTCTGTCCCATGATTCTCCAAMTCTTCTTCAGTAGYATTCTCCATCAATTCTATAACTAAGGGATGACTCTGAATATTGATAAACGAAAAATCCTTGGATGATCCCTGAATTTTCTCTCTRTGAAGTACTTTAGAAACCAAATGAGGCTCCGATAATAGATTTCCCTCACAAAGTCCATCTTCCTGTTTTTCGCCCGAATGTGCCTGGGTCTCTAGGACATCTTTTTTCAACTTCTCTCTCTGACTCTCATCCAAATGAGGCTGGGCTGTAGGAATCTCTTCCAGTAACTTCTCTGTRTGGGTGATGGTCAAATGAGGCTGGGCATCAAGAACATCTCCTTTTGACCTCTSTGTCCGAATATGGCCTATGGAAGACTTATCTTTATGTGTTCCGTCTATTGAATTCTCTCTCCACTTACTTCATCCTTCAAATGAGGCTCCTCAACAGCGACGACTTTAAGCATTCCCTTTTGCAAATCCTCCTCATCCACATGAACTGCGTTTGCTTGTAGTTGGCTGGTGGCTGCTTCTTTTATTAGCCTAGCCTTTTTCCTGACTCTTCTCTTGACTTTGGCCAGAGCCAGGTCATCTTTTTGTTCCGTATCTTCGTTTGAATTGTCACTCCCTTGTTTGATTTCTATCTCTCGGGCACCTTGGTCTAAGCTTGGCACTTTCTCAATCTTACTAGGCAATTGGACCACTTTGGGTTTACCCAACCTAGTCAAGARTAAAACWGTAGAGGGAATTTGAGGAAGGTTGACTGGTCCCCTCCTTAGGCCTCTTTCAAACTAAGGCTTCRGGTGCCTAGCTACCCAACTCGGGTTATTGGGAATAACTTCAGTCCTTACCAACTCATAATGCAGCATGTCAGCACAAGAAGGACATATAGAGAAGCACAATTTCTTCCGACCTTCCACTTCTTTAATTTGCAAAGGAAATTTCTGAACAGCCTCCATATATGATTGAGCCTTTTGACTAGTGACTCCATTATGATTAATATTGCCGACAATATCTCCTGACTATAACTCCAGGTAGAAGAATGAGGGAGAGAGAATAGATTAGGAGCTAATTATGTTGAATTAAAATTATGAATTAAAAGACTAACGGTGTTAGCTTTTCCGTTAGAAGTAAGGTATTTAGTATATATATCTGATGTCAGGGGTATAATGAGGCGTTTCTAAAAAACGGGGGTATATGGGTTATTAGGCTTAAGTCAGGGTATGGGGAAAATATCCCTAATTATAATTTCCAAAATTACGGGGGATACAATCCACCCCCCTTAAAAGAAGTTTCGTCCCGAAACTTGTCCAAATCCACAATCTCTCAAGAATTTTCAATCGAAAAAGATGTTTGTATTGTTATAACTACTTGTATCGCTAAAATAATTCTCCAATGACTACACTTTACACAATTTCACACAGTTTATAGTATGTATTAAACCAAATCAAGCTATACTAGGCCAAGTTCAAGCAAACTTGAAGTAATATTTGACAAAACAGGCACTAAACAGGCCAAAATTGAAGCCAATAAGTAAGTAAACACAGGCAAAAGGCGCGAAATTCTATACGCATTCTAACCCCCTTAAAAGAAAAGAGTTACGTTCCCGTACTCACCCAACAAACAAAAACTCACCCCCCAACTCAGGATACTTTTCCAAGTTTCCTTTATCGGTATAGTATTGCGACTTATTAGTAAGAAAACCAACAATGACTCAAATTCTATCATTCTAAACCCATAAACAATCGAGTATTTGCATTCCCACTTCCACTCGCTCCTGCATGTTAACTTTTGGAAACGAACTCGGTTATCTCTTTTTACAATGTTCAAACCACTCATACGATTTCTCTAATTTATGTACAAGTTACCTCCTCCGGAGTCTTTTGTTCTCAAATCATTACCATATTTATAACTACATTGCATGTCCTTAAATATCAGACTTCCCTCCTCATAACTTGTAAATTCACTTTTAGCACAATTCCTCCATTTCAAAACTTGTTCTTAATCCTATGCAAATTTCCGCAATACTTCGTGGTCTCTAATTATCACCAAGTGTGCATGGCTCAATTGACATAAGTACTCAACTCTTATATTCACCTTTTCCTTTACCTTTCTATTCTGCGCATAACACAACTAAGCTTTGTTGATGCCTAAGTATACACCGCAAATGTTTCATGTCCATCGTGGCAATGATTAGTACCGAGGCGGTGTCCATCGATTTTAAGGTTTTTGAAAGCTGACACACGCTGTTTATTCCACCCTAATTTTGGTCTCCCTTTTTATCACATTGGTTAATGTTTGCTAGTTTTGAGTATCCTTCAACAACCCTCAAATAGTCAGTTGACCCCAGACTAACATTAAACAGTCGCGCAACAGTCGCCTTCTTAGGCATGGCCATTCCACTAACCTCCTTAACTTCTGCAGGTTCACAGAAAATAGAGGCTTCCATAATGTAATGACCCAAGACACACACTTTCTCCAATCACAGCTTACATCGTTGGCAAAATAGGCAACGTCTTATGACCTTCAAAAGTGTTTCTAAGACGTCCTCAAGTTCGCAACATGTTCCCCCTCTATTCCACCGAATATATCAAGATATCATCAATAAAAACAACCACAATTTHTCTAGGTACTCATGAAATACTCCGTTCGTTAACCTTATAAAGATTGTGTAACCCAAACTTATTATCCTCGAATATTTGTTGGTTAACCCAAAATGCATGATCATAAACTCATAGTGCCCAAAACGACTCTCTAAAGTAGGTTTTGGAATGTTTTTGTTAGCAACCCGCAACTGGTGACATGTTGACTTCAGGTCTACCTAAAAATCACTCATCTTCGTAACTGGTCATACAAGTTATCTATTCTCGGTAAATGACACTCATCCTCTATAGTGACATACTTTAATTCCCAATAATCAATACACAGTTGAAAACTTTTATCGCACTTTTCCACAGATAAAATTGGTGTTCTCCAAGTTGAGGCACTAGGCCTATTAGACTTCTTACCTAACAAAGCTGCAATTGACTCATTAACTCCTTAATTTCTCTAGTGCCATTCTATAGGGTGTTTGTTAAAGCAGTGCAGTCCTCGGAGATAAACTTATGGTGAACTCAACTTTTCTCTAGTTAGCACTTTCGAAATCTCCTCTAGAAAGAAAACATTTATGAACTCATTCACCACTATAACATGCTCTATTCTTTTACTCTCCTCACGCTCAAGTCTTTCACACAACAGAAATATACTGGATAACCTTTAAACTATTAACTCATATCTTTCATCATACAAACTAGTCCCCAACTTTTCGATTTCTTAAGACTCCGATGGGTCACACTCTTCTCCACTAATCCCTTACGTACGATTTTAGTAATTCACAATCTCACGTAGCCATGTATATCCCAAGTTAATTCACTCCCAAAAGACATCCAAGTTTGCTAAGTCGACTCAAAGACGTGAAATGGAAAAACGGCTTCCTTGATGTTTAAGGATAAGCCTTCATGGAATTTATCACAAGGGATGACTGCGCCCGTAGGCAAGTAAACGGATACAACAATAGGGCTCGAAACAGAAAAAGTTATTTGGGTGACAACAGGTGTGGAAACAAGAGAATAAGTAACATCAGGATCAAACAAAGTTTTAAGGGATATAATAGATAAAATGGATAGAGAAGGTACCGGTGACAACAGTAGGGGACTTTTCAGCCTCCTTT
>SNQN01004025.1:18217-30205 GCA_008642245.1 Bassia scoparia
TGATCTAGTTGATTTTTATTTTTACTATTTTTTGTGTATGTAATGTTTGATATGCCTCAATTATATTTTTTTTGTTAGTGTAAATTAATTTTTTTTCATTTATCTTATAGGTGGAAGATAAGTGACTCATGGTTGGAAGAGGTGGGGCAAAAAATTTGGGGAATCGCAAAAATGTTGGAAATTCGGTTCAATTTGAAAATCCCAGTTTCGTCCCAAGATTACGGACTTATGCATGTCAACCTCAAATCAATGACATTCTCTTAACCGAAGACGACAACCCAAATATGAATGCTGAGAATCAAGAAGTTCACAATGATCTTCGATCAGGATTTGCGTCAAATGAAGGTATTTTCTTATGCTTATTATAGTGCATTTTTTAACTCATATATTATACTATGTCAATTAAAAACCATTGACCACTTTTGATTTGAATGTTGCATCTCTAAGACATATGTGGACAACTTGGGAAGAGGAAAAGAACAAACAAGCTGAATACAAGAATTTCTAAGGCTTTAGGAGAAAATGTTGATGTTGAAGATCAACCTGTCTAAAGAAGGGAAGAAAATGCTAATCGAAGGAATAGGGAGAACAATGGTTCATCACACTCAGTAGCTAATGATTCTCCTCAAAATGGTGAAAGTAAGTATATGAAATTTCTCAATGTGGTATTAGTCTTTCAAGTATCTTCTCATTACATTGTCGTAGACATTTCTATCTAGTAGCGATAGATGATAAATAAGTTAATGAAGACACTCTCTCTTACTAATTTTTCCTTAATAAAATTATTATTTTATGATTTTTCTAGCCACAAGCAAAGTTAACATCGAGGAGAAAGGGGAAAGTATAAAAGTTATGTTGTCGATATGTTACTAAAAGAGAAAATATCTAAGTTGAAAATCTACATTCCTGATAACATTGATCGCGCAATTGGTGACAATGCTCGACATTTGGTTAATGAATGTGGTCGTGTTGTTAGAACAAAGGCTCCTTTGGATGTGAAAGATTGGAAAGAAGCATTTGCAAAAGCGGGAGAATCAATGTGGCGAGAAATTCAGGTTGTTACTATTGTGATTATGGCTATTATTTAGCAAATTTGTTATTATTGAAAATTTTAACGACAAATATATCTTTATATTGTTAGAACAAGTTTGAAGTCAAAGAGGGAAGCTCTTACATAAAGTGATAAGTGCATGAAATGCCGTATTTTTAGTCCCTAATATTAGTCTCTTAATCGCCTTATTTTAATTATTTAATATTTATTAAAATATTTACTTTATCATTCAGACTTTATTTATCATTATTTATTTATAGTATTTTGATAATAATTGTATCTAATAAATTTTGGTTTTTGTGGAAATCAAGGGATAAATTGGCTTGGCAATCAAGGAAAAGTATATATTGCATTCAAGAAGATTAACAATCTCAATGTAGTTGGTAAGCAAGATAGCAAGAAGAGGATAAAAAGGTTACAACAGCGTCACGCAATATAACAGCTCATCACATCAACAACAAACAAAGAAAAGATAATAAAAGAATAAAATATAAGAAACAAAGGAAGATAAAAACTCAGAGGTGATGCTGAATAGGAGAACAAAATAGCACGATTATCTTGCTCTGGCAAGATATCGGCAATTCAGCTCAGTCTATATGCAACATACATATATATATGAGACGGAACTACACAATACAGACAACACAACACAACCAAAATTAGAGCAATTGAGAGTTAGGGTTTCGATTGGGTTTTCACTTGGAGCAATTGTTAGAGGACAACCATTGAAGGAAGCTTAGTCCGAATTCAAGATCGACGAGGACAACATCGAATCGCGGGTCAAGCGAGTATCTATTGCGGTTCTGAGTATATTCACAAGTTCTCCCTCTTACTTATTGTTTTTTGTTTAATTCTTGTTAATCCCTAACTACTCTAATTAATTATTTTGATTCGATTATTAATATAATATTTGGTTTGGAGATTGTTACAATTTACTTGAGTTATTTTTCAGTTTATATTAATATTGATATTATTCTATAGCTTAATTATACAATTTACAATTATATGGGTGTGTTATCTTTCATTATATATATGTAGATGTTTGCTAATTATATATTTGGCTATTCGTAATCGTATTAATGATGTAGTCCTATTTATATTTGAGTCTCGATCATGCTTGTTTAAGTTAGAGAAATATGTCAATCTAGTTATTCTAAACATAAAGATGCAAGCCTTTTCCATCGGCACTATGCAACACCTTTATAATTTATGGAAAACTCGATTGCACTATTTATTACAAGAATTTGGACAAGATGACAACAACACTTGCCAATCCACCTCCAGATTTTACCCGAGAATATATGGAGCATTGTGTTGCAAAATTGGATCAGAGGTATTAAGGTTTCGTTTCATTTTTATTACTTTGTTCAATTACATTTATTATTATGTATCTTTGCTAAATTTTCTTTTTTATTATTCAGAAAGTAGCCACCTACTCCAATATCATTATCTAGAATGAGCAACAACTAGACTCAGACACGGAAACTTGTCATTTTCTGACAGTTTACATATAATGATAAGAACATTTGCTAAGTAACAATATTTATAAAGTAGATCTCCACAACATGGAAAATAATACTTCTCCCTAATGCACTTTTTCTTTAAATTAGATTGAAGAAAACAATGGAGTGAAGCCATCCGTCGATGTGATTTGGCTTATTGAGCACACAACTGAAAATGAAAATGGCAATTTAGAGTGGGCCGATGAATCTCGTTCAAARGAAATTCATGTATGTTGATACTATAAAGATCTTTTGTGGTATACATGTTTTATTGTACTTGTTTTATTATAATTATAGTGATATTTATCTCTCTTTGTATCAGGAACAATTAAAAAATGTTGCTACTCATGGTGACACAATMACTCAAGAGGAGATACTTTTTGATGTGCTAAAGCCTAGATCAGGCTATTTTCGTGGCAAGGGAACTGCTTTACCAGGATTTAGTAAGGGAAGGCAACTACTTGAGCATCAAATCTTGATACATGATTAACAAAAAACAATTCAAGAACAACAACAATTGATTAAGGAGCTGCAAGAAAGTCAAGAAAGAACAACAAAACAACTAGAAGAGTCTCAAGAGACAGCAAGAAGACAATTACAACAACAAAAGGAGGAGACACAACGTGCAATGGATGCCATGAAGAAAGAACTATTACAACATCTTAGTGGTAGAGTTATAAGCTAATCTTGAGATATTTGAAGGTAAGTTTATTTCACGAGATTTTTTTCCKTGTCTAATTTGTTCTCATTGTTTGTTGGTTGTTGGTTATTAAGGTGGTAAAATGACTTTATTTTTGAATTTTGTGGTGTATAATGGATAAACTTGGGTTGTTTTGTTGTTGGATATTTGTTGGGTTTGTTGTGTTGAGTTAAATGGTTAATTTACAGGTTCAAAACCAACTTAGAATTGGGTGGATATATCCAACTTTAATGGAGGTGCTGCCGAAATTTTTATTGTTATGAATTGAATTTGTTTTATTTACATATTCATGTTATATGGTTTTTGTAGCATGTAGTAAGKTTGTATTAGTTTTTGTTCAATGAAGGTTTTCATGAAGCGACTTTGTTACTAATAAGAGGAAAACTATCTTTGCAGATAATTGAATGTATTCATGCGATGCTTTTTCATATGTTGGGTATGATTTTTTTGGAGTGGTCGGAGATCTGCAATCGGTTGATAGTATTATGGTAACATATATTATTGTCGAACTTTGAATGATCTTGGAACATCGGTTGATGATACTTTGGAGCAACAATGGAAGTGAATAATGATATTATTGTCGTTTGAACAATGAATTTTCAAAGTTAGATGCTGACATTTATGTATTGAACAAGTTTATGCTACAATGTAATTTGATATTATTTAAAATTAAAATCTCTTACATTGCTTCTTAAAACAGGTCTACAATTTAGAGCTTACGAAATAAATAAATGATAATAATTATTATGTATATTATTAATTTTATAATGTGCAGGTATTGATCTTTTGCAAAGACTAAAGTTGTTGAAACATACCAATTTTTTTWATTTAGCAACGACAAAAGTCGTTGCTAAAAATGAACATCCATTTAATTCAATAGAGATATATGATTATCTTTAGCAACGACACTAGTCGTTGCCATATACCCTTTTTATTTTGTTTATCATCATCTGATAATTGAATATTTTTCCTTTTCCATATATGGTGTGCTTACTTGAATATAACATATACTTGTTTTACCCTTTTAATATTTGGGTGTTTTTCCCCAATTTTTTTTAGTGTTGGATATGATCTAGTTGATTTTTATTTTTACTATTTTTTGTGTATGTAATGTTTGATATGCCTCAATTATATTTTTTTTGTTAGTGTAAATTAATTTTTTTCATTTATCTTATAGGTGGAAGATAAGTGACTTATGGTTGGAAGAGGTGGGGCAAAAAATTTGGGGAATCGCAATGTTGATCTTTTTTGCAATGATAAATTGTCGTTGCCATATACCCTTTTTATTAAAACAATATTCTACTATGTGTGACAACGACAATTTTATATCAACGATAAAAGTCGTTGCAAAACACTTATTTTTTGAGATGACAAAAGTCGTTGCTCTCATTTTTAGTGACGCCAAAACCCGCAACGACCTTGCAACGACAAATGTCATTGCAAAAAATATGTTTTGCAACGACAAAGGATTTTTAGTAACGACTTCTGTCGTTGCGAAAAATTGTTTTTCTTATAGTGAAAGGCTTTAACATAAAAGGTAAGACAAAGTTATTAAATAGTAAATACACTTCTTTGATAACATTTGAAATATATATGTACTAGTATTCTATGCACGCGATGCGTGCCATAACKTTTTTCTTTTGCTTAGACTTTTAGTAAGAAAGTAATGCGACAATTTAATATATCGACAATCTAAGAAACTATTTTACAATCAATAAATGAATATCATAATGCATATAGTAATACATTGTTAATTTATTATTGTGCTTGATACGTARCGTAAAATTATTTATTTTATTATTTGATTGTTATATGATGTTTGTTATGTACAAAATTGGACTTCTAGTTTAGTTATTGTCTTACAAATAGCGAATTATGTTGTTCAGTTAATAACGAACCATTCAAATACATAGCAATTTTCCTAATTATGGAATATCGAAATGATTGTTAAATGATGTTAAATTTGAAATATGTATGCATTAATCGACAAAATCATATTTATGTCAAGTTTTTAAAATTTAAAGTAATTTTTAAAAAAGTAATTAATTATGTTTGATTTTTTCCTTGATTATAAATTGCATTAAGGTTGTATCTAGTTTTTATGTTCACGCGATGCGTGTTTGTACATATGAAAATTGTACCTCGTATTTCATCAAAAATGATTATATGGTATGTATCATAATAAAAGGTTTATAGCTAATTAACAATACAATTTATGTGAATTGTAATTATTTTCTAAATAATTATGTCTTCAAAGTTGAAATTCAAACTAAAACCATGCATWAAAAATTTAATAAAATTTGAAATAATGTTCATTGTTTAATGTTTTTGACTAATTAACTCACATAATAAATGCAATTTTTCATATTAAATCACATAATCACCAAAGGGAAAATTTTGGCACATTAATTCATAATTTTTAAATTTCATTAAGGGTATAAAAGTCTTTTAAGAGGGGGACACCATCTTCCTGCCCCTTCCCTTATATAATAGATCGAGATACATACTTATAAAACAATATATATTAAATAAAAACAATACATAATTCTAAAAAGTAAGTAACAAAGTTTTTAAAAGAAAAGGTAAGACAAACGTATTAAATAGTAAGTACATTTCTATTGTAACATTTGAAAGTATATATGTATAATACTTAATTATAAAATAAAATATATTAAATAAACAAACATATAAAATAATATTTATATAAAATTAAAAAAAAGATATACTCACGTTTTAGGATAATCAATATCATCCAACAAACAATAGTCAGCAACTTGTAGCCGATATGATCTCATCACAAACATGCGTTTGGAGTTAGTCCTCATGAACCATGCACTACAAGAAATAAATCTTTTAGTGGCATTTATTTTGACTCCATTCATCAATTGATGCGATATGGTAAAAATACACACTCAAACAAGGACTTACCGTGTCACTTTTTCCGTGTTCCCCTGAAGTTGTTCGCAATTAATATTATACACCAGAAAAGACTCGAAAAATGAGTCCTCAAATTCATCAAACCCCTCTYTGCTAAATCAATAGGAGGCTTTATAACAGCCTTGATTTTATCTTCTACAATCATCCCACTAGCAAAAAAAACTTTTTGTGATATTTTCCAAGTCCTTTTCTCCTTAAAATTAGGTCCAACTATAACTGTAGGAGTCTGCACACTTAAATCATCAACAAATTTAGTCCCACCCACATTTTGACAAACAAGCTCTGATTCTTCTTTATCTATTTCCAAATTGGACTTTCCCTCTCCCACAATACGAACAGAAACAGACTCAAGGAATAAATCATCAGATCCTTGATCAACTATATCTGACGAATACTCAGCAGTAAATTCAGAAGATTGATTACCAGAAAARACAACAGGTTGACAGCCAGAAGCTGACAAAGCAATAAGACCAGCAGGAACAGAATGGTCAGATATAGCATCAAGATGAGTACCATCWTTTCCATACTCAAAAKCAGCAAGAAGGCCAATCTCAGAGGCATTCTCCRCTTTACGACGATCAGGACTTGACAATAAATATGAATTTGACTCCTTCACAGCATCATCTTGACTACATAAGCCACTGGCATCAAGTTGCATAACTTGATTTGCATCGACTTCCATGCTTTTCAAATCATAAACAAAAGGTGCATACTTTTCAAATCATGAGCAAAAGGTGCATCTTCATTCTTTCTTTTAACATCATATTYTGAACTCTCATTCCTCAATTTAACCACAAAATGCAACATCTTGGAAAATATTTTCAAAAGAAGGATCGAGAGGAGTATGAAAGTTGGGATAATTGGAACGAAAGAGAGCAAAAGAAGGAAAATCCTCTTAAATTCTTGATACTCTCCTAGTCAACTCATCAATTTCATTCCAGAAAGACAAAGATGATGGAAGATGACTAATCTAAGATAATGAAGCTGATTTGATCTCCTTGCTTGCTTCACCTTCCTTCTTTGAAGAAACATTCAATGATTCCTTCATTGCGTCAACATTCCTCTCCAACAAATAAGAAAACAACTTCATATTCCTTTTCATGTACATGTATTGTTTCTCAACATCCTGAAAAATATAAACATATTTAAAATGTAAGCCAATATTGAAAAATACAAACAAACCATAAAATAAAGCCAATAATCAAAAAGTAATAACAATATCTGAAAAGGTAATCACAAATAAGGGAATAGGTAAGTACATACATACAAAAAATGTAAGTCAATAATGAAAAAGTAATGCCAATATTTGAAAAGGTAATGAGAATAAAGGTAAGCCAATAATGGAAAATTAAACATAGAAAAGGTAAGCCAATAATGAAAGAGTAATACCAATATTTGAAAAGGTAATAAGAGAAAATGTAAGCCAATAATGAAAAGGTACAAACATACAAAAAACTACATACAATCTTGAAAAAGTAATCATAAAAAAGAGAAAAGGTAAGTACAGACATACAAAATAGTACATAGAATTTTGAAAAATTCAATGACAGAAGAAAATGGCCATAACTTGAAAAAGTAAATACAATATTTCAAAAAGTAGTTACAAAATGAAAAAAAGGTAAGTAAGACATAAAAACAATTACATACAATCTTGAAAAAGATAAATGACAGAAAAAATGGCAATAACTTTAAAAAGTACATACAATCTTTCAAAAAGTAAGCAGAAAATGGAGAAAATGTAAACACACACTAAAAAGTAAACAAAAAAAACATACTAAATATAAACAAGACCATGCAAATTTCAAAAATTAAAAACATAGTAAACAAAAGCAACTAAAGAACTAAAGCAACACTTCTCATATTAAACACATACATCCWTTCCAATCTTAGCAATTTCTTTATCACTAAGTAAATCATTARGGAGAACAAAAGTAACACAACGATCACCAACAACACCACTTATAACAGCACCTCGAACATGTGATTCTGGTTCAGAATGCCCAACAACATCATTAAATTTACAAACAGGAGCTTCTTTAGCATTGCATTGAATCACAGGTTCTTCAGAACTGACAATCGCAACAACTTCATTAGGTTTAACAGGTTCTTCATCAAGTTCAGCATTATTAGAATCTATTTCAAGATGCCCTGCTATGGCAGAAGCATTTGCAGCTTCAATTTCAACACGCCCTGCCTCAATCCTAGCATGATCATTATCACCACCTTCTGCATCATGGCCAGCTTCTATTTCAACATTCCCTTCTATGTCACAAGGATTTGCAGCTTATATTTCAACCTGCATTGGTCCTTCAATCCTCGGATGATTCACAGAACCTTCCTCATCCTTTTTGGGAGTTATTGGATAAGAATCATCGACCAATCCAATACCATACTCACCGCTTTCCGCTTTAATTCTATCTTTCATTTTTTGAGTTGTCCAATGCTTAATTAATGGAAATGTTATAGGGCTCTTAAAACCTCTAAACATATTCCTTTGAAAATAACAAATTTGAAGCAACAACATACAACCAATCATATATTTTTGATTTTCCTTAAAATCTAACAACTTCACCCCTAAAAAATCTAACACATAAGTACACCAATCATAATCCTTATAATGCTCCATATCTTCCAAAGCCACAACCAACTTAGGATCAATTCTCTGATTCGTTGTAGGTGTAAACAAAGTACACATGACATACATCAAGAACAACTTCTTAAAGATATCTTCACCAGATTTCCTATCGGCATGTTTAATAGAGGCAGCAATATCAGTAAGCTCATATATGTCAACTATCGATCTTGTCCAAAACCAGAAATCGGAACTACCAATTCTCCATATGGAATACAAAACACATCATACCTATCATCAATACCCGACCTTCTRGATAAAGTTCCGACACAAAGTTATAGAAGCATATCCCTTGGAAGCTCTTCTAACTCTAAATGAAACAATGCTCCAAACCCAATATCCTGAACAACTACCTTTTGTGGACCAGAAAGGTCTTGAAGAACAGTCAAAACAGAATGTGGCAGACACTTTGTCTCAAATTTTTTAGCCTTCAGAGGCAATGACACCCTCTTCCTCTTTCTTATTCCCTTTGAAGAAACATCAAATGAACTTGGAGCAATGTTTGTAGATGTTGGCCTAACAAAAACATAATAGTTAGATAACCAAAAAAAGCAATATTGAAAAAAGTAAGTACAAAACAAGAAATAGGTAAACAGTTTACATCAAAAAGTAAGACAAAAAAATAAAAGTAATGCACAACTTTTTCCAATAAAAAACTATGTACATAAATAATAAGTAATAAAAACACACAATTGGCTGCTTCAGTACATATTGATGGTTTTTTGATAGGGCAAGCTAACAGCGAATACTACAAATAGCATCAGCATTGCACTACTATAATATTTAGGGATTTTAACTGTAACTAGATGGATCTGAAGCCCATGATGAATTTCATTGAATTTTGAATCTATTTTTTAATTGTTGAGAAGTAACATTTTGCGTGTTTTATCGCTTTATAGTTTTTTTCTCTTTAGTTAGATCCTTGCTCTTTAACGTCTGTATCTTCCATAGCATGTTTTCTATTAATTTTGATAACAACAATGATTTTGCATGTATTAAGATAAAACTAATACCCTTATGTTTTAAGTTTTTTACGTATCTGTGGGTGTCGCTGGGGGTTTTTAAACCTCTATACTTTTTTTACAGTTCTTTATCCATTTTTTAGTAAACCCCAAAAAATTGAATGTGATTTGTCGTTAACACTGAAAATGTACAATATACATCATGACTGATGTACAATTTTTCTATTTCCCACTTTTCTGGAACACTGTATCTTTTTTGGAAATAGACTTGTTACATATCCGTAACTTTTTGTATTAAAATCTTCATGTCCCAATATTTTTCCTTCTGTTCAATTTTATTCTTTCGAAATTTTGCTACATGTATAATATATCTGTTTTATCTTTAATATGTCACTCCTTCCAACTTACCTCCTTTTTTTTCATTTTTTTGTAGCACCTACTTTTTTGAAAAAATATCCAATCTTTTATCAGTGTACCTTTTTTCCAAGTATATGGCATCCCCATTTATTTTCTTTCGTCTTTGGATTCGTTCTTCAGTGTTTATATGCTCAATTGAATTAATCCTCAACATTCTATAAAGCATGTACATAATTTATGTCAATGCATGTCACCACTTGATAAGTAATGTTTACCGCTTTCTTCTCTTTTGTTATTGTATTCTTTCAAAGAATTGTATGTAGATTTTTGTTAGTTTTGTACCTTTTCATTATTGGTATACATTTCTCTTATACCCCTTTTCGAAAATATCGTTGGTATTTACTTATTTCATTAATTGGAACTTACCTTTTCTATAGTTTAATCTATTCCATTATTTCTGGTTCTTTTCGTATCCTTTATCCTTCATTTTATCCTTTTCAAATATTGACAATTTACTTTTGTCATTATTTCACCTTACATTTGTTGCATGTGTTTATAAATAAATGTATGGCACATTATCAGTTAAAGCTCATATTTATGTGCATTTACCTACCTTTACCACTCTATTTATGCGATTATACCCTTTCCCAGAATACCAGAGATAGTTATTACTTTTCTAGAATTCATTGCTTATTTTATGACCTATGATATTTTTCACTCATCATTGACTTATACTTGAATACTCAATAAAAAACACATATGTATTTTTAAAAGTTTCAGGATGTTGAGAACACCTACAGCCATCTAATACTTACATGAACAGACAATCATGAAGGTTGTTCTTTCTTTATTATTGGTTGTAGAGAATGTTGACGCAATAGAGGGAATCATGAATGTTTCCATTCAAGAAGGAAAGTGTATGAGCAAGCCCAACGAAATTCAACATAACGTCTTCATATCTTAGTATAGTCATCTTCCATCTTCAATCTTTGTCTTTCAGAGGAATTGAAATGAGATGACATATATGAACTTACGACACATTATTCAAGTAGAGAATTAGCTAGCTTCATTTTACCATCCTTTTTAGCTCTCTATTTCGTATCACACAATATGTATGCTCCCAAAAATTTCATCCACTCTCATACTGACTCAGACATCAATTAGACCTTTTGTAGAATTTCTGCACAAAGAATTGTTGCATGTTTTCGTTTGAAAAACCAGGGTCAAAACAGATTATTATAAAGGAAGGGGTATTTGGGGGAGCAGACACACTTTGTCTCAAAATTTTTACGACTTCTAATTCATGTGCAACACCTTTCGAGCAACAAGATATTGTTTTTTAAAAGAGAAAGAATAAAGATAACCCTTTCGAGCCCTCCTCTCCCTCATTCCATGATTTGAAAATAGTATGCCACCTTTTGTTGGTATGTATTTGAAAAAAAAGCATGGGATTCCCTTGGAAAAATAGAACTACACTCAAAAACCATAATTGAACTTGGGGAGCGACTCAACTGTTTTCGTAGATGTGTGCCTAACAAAAAACATTAGACTAGAGGTATAACCAAAAAAGCAATATTAGAAAAAGTAAGTACAAAACAAGAAATCGTACATGAGCAGAATATACAAAGCATGTAATTACGTATCCAAACATTCAGGATGCCGTGGAGTAAGACAAAAAATAAAAGTACTTTTGCACAAACTTTTCCAAATATAATAAGAATAACTACTAGTACATAAATAATAAGTAATAAATGATTACCCGACTTTAAAATAACTATATATGTGAAAATGATATAACATGAACAGTTACAAAAACATTAAAGAATCACTTTTTTATTGTCAAAGTC
>SNQN01004025.1:32312-55315 GCA_008642245.1 Bassia scoparia
TGATTTTACAAGGTTAAAAAGTAAATAATGAAAAAAAAACAAAAACTTCTACTAAGAACACCATCTGATTGCACAACTAATTTGCCATAAGAACACATTTAATAAAAAAAACTACAAATGTTTGAAATATTCCTGTATGCTAACCTTTTGCAAAGTCTGTATTCTTTTATGGAAAAACTACATTAAAAAAATAACAAACCAGTAACTATAAACTGAATAACAAGGTAATACAATAAGAAATAAACAAATATTATAAACATGCAAGAACCCAGTAGTTATAACATGATGAACAGTAAGACCGAATTCTATGGTACTTTGAAAACTCATATAGAATACTACATCACATCTCTCTTTCTTTTAAAAACTTATTCAAAAACAACTAATTGCAAAAACAAACATACACAAAAGAAGAATATACAAACATAGTAAAGACATAAATAAGCATATTCTACAAAAAACTTAAATAAACAAATTAAGAACAAATAAAAACAAACACTAAAATGATACTCACATTGCAATAGATTCAGCTTCAGACTTTGTTACCTTCTTAACCCTAGAAGAATGCCTAACAAGTTTCTGTTTCCTGCAATCCTTCAAAACATCATCCACATTAGCATCACTTTGCGATGCCACAACATCCTTGACATCTGATTGCTGAGAATACAGTACCAAAGCCCTAGCAAACTCTTTATCAAGGTCAAATTCAGGYTCATCAATGTTCTCATCTTCATCACCGTTCTGTGATTTATATTTCCTTCCCTTTGCAACTTTAGGGCTCCTTTTCACTTTTCCCTTTTTTTAGTCAAAGGTACATCAGAAGAATCATCTTCATCATAATCAATTAAAAAATCCTCCTTAGTAACATYAACTTGAATTTTTTGAAGCTTATTTACCTACCTACATCGTACACGTTGAAATATTTCATCACTCATACGCTTCTTATTGAACTTTATGAAACCTTCAACACAAAAACTAGAAGCAAGAGGCAAAATAGTATCATCAACAACAAGCTCCTCAACATCATTATCAACAACCACATCTTTTCTCATCTTAGATTTTGCAAATTTTACAGACTCATGAGAAACATCATCAATATTCTCTTCAACACCAACACCTAAACTACCGCCAGCTTCATTACCAACAGTATCAACACCAGCACCAAACTCAGTTCTCTCGGGAATTCCAGAATTAGAGGCATGGTATGATCAACTGATGTTGAACCAACATTACTATCATCCACATTACCTAAACACATACACAAACACCAAAAAATGAACAACAAAGTACAAAAGTAAAAWATAAACAACAATTGAAAACAATCAACAACAGACAAATAACAATAAAAATAAAAATCAACCAATCTGAATATAAAAACAACACACTTAATAACTAAAAGAGAATTAGGCCAGAAGGTAATCATCAATTCTAAAGAGGTAAATACAACTTACTCTTTCATATATAACAAACTTGTCTCCAATTCACATTACAATTTAAGTTATCTGACTTACTATTTCATCAATATTCAATTACCTTTTTCAAAACCAATACCTATATTCCAAAATGAAACCTAAGTTATTTTAAGATAGTACTTAAATAACTATAGATTAAACAATTAGTATGTCACTCACAAAGAATAAACAATTAGTAAATCAATAACAAACAAATCAAAAAGTAAGTATAACCTACCAAAAGGTACATACGAATTCAAAAAAGTAAATATAAACTACCAAAAGGTAAATATGAAATCCAAAAAAAAGAAATTACACTAACTCAATCACAAAGAAGTATTAAACACAAATTTAACCAAAAATTGCACAAAAAACTAATTTAAAATTGAGCTTACTGCTGGTGTAAACACAAATTTAAAACAATAAACAAAAATTAAGCACAAAATGAAAACAGCAAACCTAAACAAACAAATAGAAACCTAATCGAAGAAACAGTAACCACAAATTGACAAAACCTAACCAAAGAAATGAACATAATAACTGCAAATTAMGAACAAACAAAAATTAATACAACAAATGAACAACAACAAACAACAATGTAGAAAAAAATGCAGAAATTCAAAAATAAAACAACAAATGAACAAAAAACACAAAATTTACAGAAAACTAACAAGAAGATGATGGATTTRTATGTTTTGAGGAACCTCTTTTACCAGAACGAACAAAGAACTTCAATTTCGTCATTCCCACAACAAACACAAAACAAAAAATAACTTCAAAAATCCAGCTAACAAATGAAAAAAAATTGAAGAAACACAATTTGAGAACGAAATAGTGAATTGAAGAAAAAGAATTCAGAAATGACGGTTTCAGTAAGAGAAGAGAAGGAAAAATGGAAGTTGCGGTGATGATTTAGCGCGAGATTAAAAAACAAAAAAGTAACGTACAAAAAATGGTTTGTCAAACACCGTTAAATCATTAACAATAGTAATGGGCCGCCCAAAACACAAGAAGCCACAACTAAATGACAATTTGTGGTAGTTTGGCAGACCTCTTTTAAAAGCTTGTGATCCATATGTGGTGTTGGGCAAATTTTTGGATCAAAGCATGCTTACAAGCATCAAGAATCCGCCATACCATTATTCATCCAATATTACTAAAGTTCGGAGCCTCCTAAACACTCAATGACTATTTCTTCCTACTATCTAAAATATTATGAGGTCGGAGAATTCCAAATACTCCTTTGTGAGTTTTGATATTATAATATGAATTATTATGATACTACTCACTCTAATAAATCACATGTGATACTTGCACTCTCATGTCTCTTCTAATTTTTAATATCGTATAATGAATTTATGTSCTCGTCTATGGGTTGTTTATCTCTATAAAAGGGTTTTCCCCCACATCAAATTGTGTATCTCTCTTATCTACTTTATTTTCTTRCATAATATCACCCTTATGGCTTTATCTAATCTTCTCAATCCTCACATTTTTACTTCTATTGCACAGTTCTAAAACCCTAACAGTTTGGTATTGAAAATTTTGATGGAGGAAAGGGATTCAAATATTTGTTTTCATTTTTCATTAAATTTGTTGTTATTTGAAATGAAGTAAAGTATAAATATTGTAGGTAACACATAAACACATTCCTCCAATTGTTCTTTGGTCAAATTAGTGAAAACAAATTACATTTATTTTCTCAGTCAATAATCGTATATTTCTTAATTTTTTTCATTCTACCACAATATTATACTCCCTCAGTCATGAAATTCTGGCAACACTCGTATTAACGAGTGTAACTTGCTAAATATCACTAATCATTTGATTAGTAAACAAACCTCCACCACTCACCACCACCCCAGTAACTACATCACCACCACTGACACCACCACGCGAACCCAGAAAACCGYCGATCCATTACTCACACCACCACACAAACYGTCGATCCATCATAGTCCACCACCCTTAACAGTCGCCAACGATAATGGATGCCTAGAAATCGATCATCAATCGAACTCAAACACCGCTCCATTTTCAAACGCCTCTCCAATCGATCGATCCCMTTCAAACGCTACTTCAATCTTCAAGAATCGATCTCAATCGAACTCTAGTGGTAGTTTGTTGGGATGAGATCAACTCAATCGAACTCAAACCACCATGCTCCAATCGATCTCAATCGAACTCAAACTCCAATTGATTCAAACAACCATGCTCCAATCGATTCAAACAACGATGCTCCAATCGATTTGTGGGTAATTAGGATGCTCCAATCGATTTCTGGGTAATTTATGGGCAATTTCTTCGAACCCTAAGTTCGTTCGATTGTGATGTTTGATTGGGGGTTTGTTCGAGTGGAATGGTTCGATGGCAAGGCGGATTGAATGGTGGTATTTTCGATGGCAAAGTGGTTCGAATGGAGTGGTGGTGCTCTTGGAAGGTTGTTCGAATGAGGTGGTGGGTAGTGGAGGTAGTGGTTAGTGGTGGCAGTGAATGGTTTTGGTGGTGGCATAATTATTGTTAATTATGTAGTGAATAATTAATTAGTTTAGGGTAAAATAGATTAGGATATAAATATGTTGATTAGGTGTTGTTTAGGGAAATTAGTAATGGCAAAATTGTAATTTTTCTATAAAAAAACATATTAAAAATAGAAACAAGTAAAGTGTTGCAAGAATTATGTTACGCCCATTTATAGAAAGTGTTGCAAGAATTGCGATACGGAGGGAGTACAATTCTAAAATGTACTCCGTAACATTTTTATTACTTTCTTCACACATTATTACATCTTTAATCCATTTACAGTAATCATAACAAAGGTCTTCTTAAATCTTTTCAAATTAAATTTATTAATCATGAGTCTAACAATTCGTTCCATAACTTTTGAGTAATCACCAAAGTTACAATATTAGTAACGAGAACTGATTCTCGCACTCACCCCACAAAGAAAACTCGTACTCCATTTTTGTGACCGCCATTGCCATAGCAACTGTTTAGCGATCGCATAAATGGAGTGCGGATTGTTTGTGGAGTAAGGAAATAAGTGGCCATTAGTCCCACAAGTATTTGCACGCACGCCCACTATTATAACCATGCGATCGAGTCCTTATTGACCACCTCCACGTGATTGAAACTTTTGCTTATATTATCACGAGTTTGACTGTTCGAGTGTATCTTAATCTATAAAAATATATTAAAAGGCGTGCGAAGCAACGTGCATGCACCATGTAAGCTACCACATAAGCAATAACTTTCATTAGAGCTTTGCCACACGTGTAATAGTGCAGCGTAGGATTACAACTAAACTATTCAATTATTTAAAAAAAAATGGTTGTAATAAGATTTGAATCTGACACTCGACTACCAAACTAATAAAGAAAAAAATTAATTAATAGATAAAATATTTGTTTTTAAAAAGACAAAGGGGGCCAAGATACTAGTTATTTTGTAAAAGGTGATTTTGGYTTGCAACACCTAGCAATATACAACTAAGATGGTAATGGACTTCGACCTGACCCAACCCAAACCCTCTTAGTCCCTATCTATTTAAAAGGATTTGGGTCCAAAATATTTAGATCCAATGGATTCAGGTCGAGTCTGGGTTTTAGTCCAAAATGTCAAACCCAGACTCGACCCATGGACCTATTTATATAATTAATGATCATAATTCATCCAAAAAATTTAAAACTAAAATACTTTTAACCATCTAACCCCTCATTCTTTAATACATTATTTAACCTCTCATTCTTTAAGTACAAATTAATGAGATGTTCTAAATAGAGTTATAGGACCTCGTAAGGGTTATAAGATGTTTAATCCAAACACCAAGTTTAGGAAATGTCTTCCTTGAATGCTATCCTAGCAAACATGATTCAAAAATTTGATTTAGATGATCAACACACGATAATCCTTTTACCGTTTTTTTGCTTCCCATTTCTTTAATACTATCAAAATTCAAGTGATCAAATCTCGTGTGCCACCTGCATAAAGGATCTTCAATACAAGTCTTCAAACACATTGGACTGATTGCTTGAAGATTWATTAAGAAAATTCAATTTTTCGTCATAAAAACTTTAGTAATAAGGTTAGAGTTTCTATCACAAAGCCACAACTTTTGTCCTTCCGTAATGATTTTGCACCCGTTGACTTCTAAAAGCTGACCAACACTTAAGATGTTACTTCTTAAGTTCGGTATGTAATAAACATATGTAATCAATTTTTATGGCTTGAATCTTTTAATTCAATCATAATTGTACCTTTTCCTTCAAWCTTTACTTTCGAGCCATCGCCAAAAGTAACGTTCCCTGTCACATTTGTATCAAGATCAACAATTTACTTTTTTCTACTGTCATGTGGTTAGTTGCACCATTGTCGAGATACCATGTTGAATTATCATCTCTATTATTTTCGTTTTTAGAGCTAATAACATTGTTGATTCTTCCATKTCATCTTTATCTTCAATAAGATTTGTTTCTTCTTACACTTTGTTAGAATAACATTCCCATGTAAAATTGCCATATTAATATTAACCTTCTCATTATTATTTCTTTGGTATTGATTTGTTCCTCTACCACATCCACAACCTATGGTAGAAGTTTTTCCTTTATAATAATTTTGGGAGTTTTGTTCATCTCCCTCTCTTCCTTGATGACACGGCTATTGCCACGAATTCGTCCTCGTTGGCCACCTCTATCACGTGATCGATATTGTTGCTTCTTACGTGTAAATCCTTTATTATTAAAGGATGCTCTAGCTGCTACTCATCTCCCTTTTCTCTTTCTTAATAGTTCGTTGTTCATGGGCTTGAAGAGACCCATTTACTTCATGAACTGTCATCGAATCCTTATTRGATTCTTTGATAGCAACCACTATATGGTCAAAATCAAGATTAAGAGAACTCAATATTTTTTCTACTATAGGAAAATCTTCCATCGATYCTCCAAGTTTCTTTATTTGATTCAACATGCTTAAAATTCTTGTGAACTAATATGATATCGATTCTTTTGATAACATCTCAATTTTCTCAAACTCCCCTCTTAGAGTTTGAAGTCGAACCTTCTTTACTATACTTACTCCTTCAAAAGAATTTTGAAGGGTATCCAAGCTTCTTTTGAACTAGTTGCATTAGCAACCTTTTCAAACATGTCATCATCTAAACCTTCATGGATGATCGTAAGTGCATTATGATCTTTTTTCCTCTCACTATCCAAAGCTTCTTTCTCTTCTTGAGTTAATTTTATCTCGTCTTCAAGGTGTGTATAACCTTTCTCAACAATCTCCCAGACACCTTGGGCTCCAAGAATCGTTTTCATTCTTAGAGACCAATTATCATAATTTTCTTTTGTAAGTATTGGGTGTTATGAAAAGCTACGATCGACATTAGTTTTTGATGGCATATTATATAAACTAGCTCTGATACCATTTTGTTGGAAGCGTGGTCAATACAGACAAAAATATATTTAATTAGAGAGGAAAATGATGCAATTAAAATAATTTTTATAATCTTAATCTCTTATATCTTTTTATATATGTGTTACATCTATTCAAACGAAATCAAAGCATATATATATATATATATATATATATATATATATATATATATATATATATATATATATATATATATATATATATATATATATATATATATATATATATATATATATATATATATATATATATATATAATGCAAGAAGTACAATTACTCCTAGCAAGAAGTATTACTACCCTAAACTATTTCTAGCAAGAAGTACAATTACTCCTTGTTATTCTCTTTTCCTATCATAATATAGAATTCCTAATTTTAATCATTATCAATAAAGCATACTAAGTTATTAATTATAGTAAAAGTCATGTTTACTCGTATACTATTTTTGACAGTAAGAACCCACAGACTCACTAGACCCAACAAATTTGGGTTTAAGTCTGAAATTTCWAGACCTAGTAAGTTTGGATTGGGTCTAGRTCTGCATCTAGGTGGACCCGACCTAACTCATTGTCATCTCCATATACAAATACTAAATTAGGAGATGGTGAGAGTGGTTAAGAGTACCTTGTTTTTTAACCATGATCTTGGAATTGAGCTTTAGGTATGTCCACATCACAATACTAATGGAGTCGTACCTTAAACCATTTTGCAATAAGGGGAGTAGTTGTAGCCCCTTATACCTGTTATATTACTCTGCCTCATTTTCATAATTGTTCATTATGAGGACACTTACATGTTTTGTTTTGGAAAAATAATATTCACCTTCAATTTTGTTTAGAATCTTCACAAGAAATAATGTTTTGTTGGGTATCATTGCAGTTTTTCATTGTAATACATTATTGAAAATATAGTCATATAGAACAGTACAAGTTAAGTTATAGGCCTTGTTTGGTAATGAACTTATAGAGTTTTGACCCCACTATTAGAGTTCTAACCAGTCAAAACTCTAATATTGATGTTTGGTGGGAAAGTATTGATTAGAGTTTTGAACCCCAAAACTCTGATTTTCAATCTGCTGCTAGTACCAGCTTTTTCAATAGAGTTTTGTAAAACCAAAATTTTAATTCAATTAATTGATTGTTAATTAATTATTTAAATTGATATTGTCAATGACCCTAATTATACATTTGATTCCTCCTTCTCCTTCTCCTTCACCCAGCAACCACAACCATTACCGACGCTCAACCAGCAACCACCGTCAATATCGGCAATAATYGACCGAATCATCGGAGCGTCCAACAACCACAACCACCCCCCACTCCTCTCCCCTCCTTCATCAATTAAAAAAAAGAAAAAAAATAATATCAAATAATCAGTAAAAAAAAAATCCACAAACAACCATCCTACAACTTGCAAAAAAAAAAAAACAATCATCCAACAACTTGCAATTGGATCTTGTACATGTTGTGGGTTTAAATTTGGTTTGATTTTACCGTGGTGGTGATGGTAAGTGGTGGTGACAATTGATGGAATGGCTTGAGGAGATGGTGGTGGTTGTTGTTGTACTGGTGCAATGTGACAGATGGTGGTCAATGGTGATTGCCATTGTTCTGGTGTTGGTTGAGGAGAGAGAAAGGAAAGGGAGGTGACTTGTGAGGTGAAGGAAAGGGCAAGGGGGAGGTGACAGAAAATCAGAAAGGGAAGGGAGGTGGCCATGGGTTGAGAAGAGATTATTTTATTATTGTGTTTTATTTATGTACTCCATAARGATTAAGTTATAGTAATTTTTTTATGTTATAAAATATTAATCAGCTCTTATCAGACAACTAATTGTTACCAAAAACAGTAGTCAAATCCGCAGTCAAAAAAATAAAAACTTKATCAGCAAACTCTATAATCTATCAGCTAAACTCTAAACTCGGATTGCCAAATAAAAAAGGTGATATAGTCAATGTTGATTAAAAGATACTTATATTAAAGAGTACACAAGGAAGATTACTCTCCCTTTCTCCCAAGTCTGAGCATACAATGCTCAAAACTTTGACACATTAAACTAAAAAAAATCATYCCATATAGATGATACATAGAATTAAGTTAGGAATTAGTAATCTGTGAGAGGTCTGTAGGCAAAAGGTCCAACAGAGTAAAGGGTAGAGTAGTCGGAAAGTCGCCGGGATCGAGTCTCGACAAGAGGGGCTCCATAACGACCATTGTTGGTGTTGGTTGGGAACTTGCAGTTGCCCGGAGCAGCTTCCTCAAGGAATACCCTACAATTGTTAAGGCTGTAACGTGATGGGATATAGTCTGCCAAGTTGATGAGGAAGTAACCCTTTTCGTCTGTCAGTTGTGTTTCTACTGACAAGGGTGCTGTTTCATACCCTAGCTTCTTGTCCTTCACCATGCATGTCACCCTCGCATTCGCCCCTGCCATCACATATATACTCGGTATTAATTACTTGCGGAATTTATCATATAATCACGTGGCAATTGTTAGCGAAGTAGTTTTACCAACAGTATATATGTTCACAATTTTATATTTATACCATATGTTCTAAATACGAAGTATATGCATAAGCAAATTTGTGATTCGGAAATCTTTGTGTTTTAATTTTTTTTGTTTTGTTTTTTGGATACTCAAATTTAGAGCAAATGGCATGACCAGAAAGTCAAAAACTATATACTTCTATTACTTCCTATCTTTATACCCTTTAATTAATTGTCTCTAAGTATTTCATTAAAAAATAGTRAGAGCTTTTTGGGTCAAATGTAACAAGTAATTAAAAAACGAAAGAGTACTGTGATAATACTATTAATATATACCCTGGTATTGTAATTWAAAAAAAAGGTTGAATACCCTAGTTGTTCACCTAAAAAAAATACAATTAATGCATTTTCTCTAACACTTTGTCGATGATATTGTTTTGTTATTATATACCATTGTGTTGTTGTTACCTGTTACTAAGGTGATGTTACATGTAAGAGATCAGAGCATAAAATGATTACTTACATACAAGATTAAGGTCATACTATATATTATATGCATGAGGATTATTATTACCTTTCATGGGAGTCAATTTTCCATCGTCTTTGCAATAGATGATGCCTTGAATCTTAATAGCACAATCATCTTCTTCGGGTGTGTTTCTCTTTAGGCTATGACCTTCCTTATAACTTGGAGCATTATTGTAATCTTGGGGTTCATATTGTTCTAGGCTACGACCATCCTGATAATCTTCGTCATCGTCCGGTAGGTATGGCTTAAGGCTACGACCTGCCCTATAAGTTGCAGAAGCAAAGCCAAGAAGTGCAAGCGCTACGATGAACGTTAAGAACAACTGAGAATTTTTAGCCATTATTGCTATGAATTGAAGTCTGAAATTGCTTGATTATTACTACTAGCAACGAACTATTTCTTTTTTGGGGGGTTTTGTGCAATCTTATTATGCTTCGTTGCTATTTGTAGTGGTAGAAAGATTTTGCCGTCCTATGCTACGTGCGGTAAGTAGTTGAGCTCACGTTTGCAGTCTTGCCAGTCAATGCAGAAATTTTAAGAGATTTGCAAGGCACTATTCGTCTATTCATTAAAATGTCAACTAAAGTTAACATACAGTATAAGAATTGGTAAATTTGTATAGTAGATAATGTCAACCAATTTGACTTTGTCGTTAAATTTAGAATTACTTTAATCTATCATCTATGTACCCCTTCGTTCTTCAAAGTTGTCGTGCAAGATTCCGAGTGTCTGGTGTCTGGTTGAAATTGATTGAACTAAATTGAATTGAATTAAWGTAGGTTGAAATCGACTGAACTGAAGTTAAGAAGAAGTAAGTTGAACTGAAGTGGCTGAAGTAAGCTAAATAAATGGGCATAAGAAGTTAAACTGAACTACAGTCGGCTGAAATTTGATGATGAATTGAACTGAAATTATCTAAAGTCAGTTGAGGTTGGTTTCAATGAACAAAAGTTTCGCAAAGTTAAGAAGTTAWGTCCAAAAGAACATGATCTTATCCCTTAACATATATCTAATTGGCCTGCCACTCTATTTTTATTTTGGAGTATATGCACTGTATATATAATCGCGGTTATTGGGTTGATCCTAATTACACTCAGTTTTTATTCATTTAAGTGATTTAACATTAAAAATGACTTTTAGGAAATCAACAAAATATGAGTATGGTATGACGAGATTGACGACTATTTGTATCATATAATTTGCCAAAACGTAGTACCTTAAGTTTCTAGTTTAAAAATAATTAGATTAACCTCGTGTTATGCACGGTTTAGAAAAAAAGCTTGTATTAGAAAATGATCAAATTTTATATCAATACATAGTAAAGATAATAATTGAAATCCCGTCTGTATAAACTATAAACTATAAACTAACTATGTTACGTACTAGCCTAAGGTTTACCTAGGCTTTCTATCTATATTATGCCCCATTTATTAAAAAAAAAAAAAATTGAAATCAAAATAATTTTGTACTCCATTTCTTTAACATATCGGTGTAATTTTTGGTAACCTTATCTTTTATGCGCATATATAAAACAAAATTACTTAAAATAAGAAAAAAATTAAGTCAAATCAATATGACAAATTGACAATTTCAGGGCGGTTAAAAAATCTAGAAGCATGAAAATTGGAAGGAAAAAACTCGACACAATTAAAGTAAAAGAAAATACTCCATATGTTTTGAAATTTCAATATCAAATAAAGACAATGTTTTTACTAATTTTATTTTTTAGTAGTCGTAAATTCAAGTAAAAAGATTTTGGGATTAGTTTCTTTAGTTATTATACTTCAATTCATCCGTATCGAATTAATTGCAACAAGTACATTATTTGGAAATATCATATTAATTGCAACAAACTTTTTTTTTTCCATTTTTGGTAACTTTTAGCCTATTAAATGTCTATYTTACCCTTACTAAAATATTTTAAACATAATATTTTAAACATAATTAAACTATCTTAAGCAACATTATTATCTTATAATCTAACTAATTAAAAGTCTAAACATAAATTAATCTCCACACAGACCACCATTCTCCCTCCCTTAACACTAGTACAACACCGCACCTAGCAACAACACCACCACCATTATTTTCAATGCCCACCGCAACCCTAATCGAACCCCACGACCCACCACATGCACCCGACAACAACCCTAATTGAACCACCATGACCACCATAACCACCCAACAACGACGTCAACCACCATGCAATTGTTCGATTGCAGATTGGGGGTTTTGTGCAAGCCACCATGCATGCATTTATTGGGGTTGGATTGTAGATTGGAATTCGCAAGTGATTTCAATCGGGTTCGCTCCTTGTTTGGTTAGGTTTAGCACATGTGGGTCATAAAGGTGGGTCAAGCAGGTGGGTGGGTCGGTCCTTGTTTAGGGGTTTGAATAGCAAATTGAAAATCATACCAGTCGTATCATGACTTCAATTGGTGGTGGTAGGCGTTTCGATTTCTAGCTTAGGTTCGAATGGTGGTGGTAATTAATGGTTGATGCCAGGTGGTGGTGGTTGTTCATGATTCTGATGCAATTGGTTGTTAGGCTTGGGTTTTGGTGTTTCTTTCATCCCCAATTACTCTTCCATCATTATCTTAATTACATGATTTAATCTTACTTTGGAAATAATGCTTAGGAGTCCGTGCGGGTGATTTTGTTGCGATTAAAACAATACGGAGGAAGTTGTTGAGAAATRTCTCTAAATGGGAATATCAACAGTTATGGCTGCTGTAAATGAAAGGATTGTAGCTAATGATATTTTGGAAATAAAGTTTGAAGCTTATTGTGTAYTGATTATGTTGTTGCGGCTGTACACATTACATATATACATGTGACAATGACTAACTACCCTAGGATAGTTGTCAAGCAATCAATCTTAGATCACGAGTCTGCCACTAACCTAGGACTTGTTGCACACTTGACTAGACAAATAAAACAAAGGCCCAAGCCTTGTTTACTATACACTCCCCTCTACACTCCCCCTCAAACTAGGTGTGAGGTGCAAGAAGAACACATAGTTTGTTTAAAATGAAATATGTTTAGCTATAGGCAGGCTCTTGGTGAGAATATCAGCCAACTGATAGTGAGTGGAAACATATTTGGGAGCTATAGCACCAGCATGGACTTTATCTCTAATAAAATGACAATCCACTTCAACATGTTTGATTTTTTCATGTTGAATTGGATTGACTGCAATTGATAGGTCGAGCTGCTTGATTGTCACAGTTAATGACAACTGGTGAGAGTAGGCCTTTGAGACCAAGATCTTTCAACAATTGTGTGAGCTAAGAGACTTCACATGTAGCTAAGTCTAATGCCCTATATTCAGCTTCAATTGTGGAAAGAGCTATGACAAGTTGTTTCTTTGTTTTCTAAGAGATGAGAGAGCTTCCAAGTAGAACACAGAAGCCTGTAGTTGACTCCCTTGAGATAGGGCGACTGGCCCAGTTACTATCAGAATAGGTTGTAAGGACAGTTGCTGATTTAGATGCTCGGAGAATACCTTAGCTAGGAGAACCTACAAGGTATCTTAGAACTCTTTTTGCTGCTTGCATGTGAACATTATTGGGCCTGCTTCTGCATAAACTGACTGAGTGTGTACTGAGAATGCAATATCTGGTCTAGTTATGGTTATATAAATCAATTTGCCCATGAGATGCTGATAATCTAGAGGATTTTCCAAAGGCACTCCCTGATCATGTGTCAACTTTGAGTGTGAATCATAAGGCAACTTTAGAGGTTTAGCATGTTACATATTGTGGTCTATCAAGATATCCATGACATATTTTTTTTTTTTAAATGAAGATACCTTAATGATCTCTATGTATTTCCAACGCTAGGAAATAACTCAAGTCTCCTAAATCCTTCATATGAAACTGAGAGTTGAGAAAGGTTTTAGTGTTTGCAATCATGGATTCATCATTTCCAGCTACTAAGAGATCATCCACATACACTAGAACAATAACCACTGAGGTTTTTGTCTCTGAATGAATAAAGAATAGTCTGCTTTAGACTGAACAAAACCACATTGAGTCAATGCACTAGATAGTCTTGTGAACCATTGTCTTGGTGCTTGTTTCAAACCATATAGAGATTTCTTCAATTTACACACTTTAGTGGGATGGATGCTTGCAAAATCATGCTCCCCATGTCCCATAATCATCTGCTTTCCTGGACTACGATACCCTATAGGAATTTTCAAGTAGACATCCTCAACTAGATCACCATGTAGAAAGTCATTCTTCACATCCATTTGAGAGACATGTCAGTTTTCTCTAGCAGTTATGGCTAACAAAGATCTTACTGTGGTCATCTTAGCTATAGGAGCAAAAGTTTGCTCATAATCTATTCCTTCTCTCTACTTGCAGCCTAGTATCACAAGTCTTGCCTTTTCTCTCTCAAAAAACCATCTGAATTGAATTTGGTTCTGTAGATCCACTTGGATCCAATAGCCCTTTTTCCTGGTGGAAGAGTAGTGATATCCCAAGTGTCATGGCTTTGACCCATTTTGGATCCTTGACAGCAGATTTGAAATTTGGAGGATCTCTCGCAGGCATACTTGCAGCCAACATAGCATGAAATTGAGATCCAAAGACCACTTGAGTCACATTGGCTGCAGGTGAAGATGTGACATTGTGTTTTCTATTATCAGAAGTCATATATAGTCTTACATCCAACCTAGAGCCTTTCTAGCTCTCTCAAGCCTTCTAATCTATGGCTCATGTTCTTGAATGTTCTGATCTGCACCTTCATCCAATGCATGCTCCTATGAGTCTGATTGTTGTGCATAACTAACCCTGCTGAGTTMAAGATTGATTAGGTTGATTACCCCGATAATCAGCTTGATTAGGTTGAGCATGCTCAGTTTCTGCTTCTGCATCCATATCAGAAATCATCAAATCATCATCACCATTATGTCTTATTTCTGTTGATTCACTAGCATGTGGTGTCATATTTGCATGGAGAGGGATGAGCATATTGTTTCAATGCATGCTTGTTATAAAGAAAGATGTGTTCATAAAATTTCACATCTTTAGAGACAAACATTTTTCCTTTTTTAGCTTATATCCTTTTATATTTCTTGGATATCCCAAGAACAAGCATGGCACACCACCAGAAGCAAGTTTATCTTGCTCTCTAGCTGGATTACTGGCCATTGCCAAGCAGCCAAATGTTCTGAAATGTTAATAGTTTGGTTTCTCACTAATAAGCTTCTCATATGGACTGATGTTACCCACAATTGGTGTAGGCAATTTGTTAATGATGTACACTGCAGTGAGCACACAATCTCCCCAATATTTGAGTGACAAACCGGCCTACATTCGCAGTGCCCTAGCCATCTTAAGCACATTTCTATGCTTCCTTTCCACTCTACCATTTTATTGTGGTCTATCCATACATGAGTTCAAATGAACAATGCCAAACTTGAGAAAGAATTCTTTGCATTTCCCTTTAATGAATTCCAAAGCATTATTTGTTCTAAAGATTTTAACTGCACATTCAAACTGAATTGCAACATATGACACAAAGGTTCTAATACAATCACAAGCATCTAACTTGTGTTTGAGCAAATAGACACATGTTGCTATGAAATAGTCATTCAAAAGAGTTAGAAAGTACCTGTAACCTGCACATGTGCTGACCTTCTAAGGCCCCCAAATATCACCATGTACTAAGACAAATTTATCGTAAGCAACTGAACTACTAGCAGGATAAGGCAACTTAGTAAATTTTTCCATTGGACAAATCAAGCAAATCTCATTACATTCATAAGCATGACCATCAATACAACTAGTGACTTTGATTTTATTTAAAGGTGCATGACCTAGTCTATTGTRCCACAAAGTTCTTTCATTAATTACATTATCTAATCTCCTTCCAGCTCCAGAGAATTTTTCTTCCTAAACTKATCTTCTGCTATCTTGTGTCTTCTCAGCATGCATCAACTTCAACACTCCACTTCTGATCTCACTCAAGGGAAAATTCACCAAATAATATAGTCCCTTGAATGATCTACCAACAGCCTCAATTTTCTTTGAATGACAATCCTGTATAATGCACAGGTCAGGATGGAATACAACCTCACAGTTACTTTTTCTTACCAGTTTGTTCACAGAGATCAAATTGTGTTTAAACTTTGGCACACACATCACATTTTTCAGTATCAGTGAGTTATTAAGTCTCACTTCTCCTACATGACAGATTTCAGCTAAACTGCCATCAAGCAACTTGATTTTAGGATAATTCATCACTTGAATCACATTGTGCAATAAATTCACATTGCTCACTATGTGATCTGAGGCACCCAAATCAATAATCTAGTCATAATTTAGAAGCAAAGCTGTAGACACCTGAAAATGTGTCTCCCCAAATGAGTAATCCGTGATGAAACATACCGCGTCTCGCGTTTGTTTCGACTCAGAAACGATGCTTTGAACTCACGAAAGTCTGAAATACGTGAGGTCATACTCGGAATYATTGAGCAAAGGTCACTTACAAGGCAAACATWTTTTCTTTCGGTTTTCTCGATAAACTCAAAGGTTTTCGAAGGTTTTCAAACAAGTCACGCTGGCGATTCTCGTGCTTTTTGTTTTCCATCATGTGCGTCACATTTTTCTGAATCCGCCAATATTTTAAAGAGAGAGATTTCATTTGGGGAGACACATTTTCAGGTGTCTACAGAGCCCCCACTTTGACTGAGTCTGAAGAGACGATAGTTCGTAAGACGAAAGTCAAGTATTCGATTCGGGACGGAGAAGCAACTCAAGACGTTCTGCGACCTGGTTACCCTTTTTCGCCGGTACCTGCCTAAAACAAAAGGTTAGTTTTACGTAAGCCGTGTCCCATGCGGTTCGAATGTGGCTTGTATGTGTCTGAGTCCTGAGCGGGTCATTTCCCGTTTGGCTGACTGGAGAAACGCAGGTGGCGTTCCATGCTTTGCGAAGAAAATGAGCATTGACTTGAAAACGATAGTCGCCTAATTCAGGATTTAAGGACTACTTGGTGACGACATAGGTCTGTTTTATGTCTCGCGAAATTTGCATGCGAATGTTGACTTTGTAACTTGTGACTTTGATATGTGGGAGAGGGAAGAGTCATGTGTTTTGGAAGAGTCTTTGAATTTGGAAAGGGCCTTGTCTGAGTCTGGTTCCAGACATAGTTGGAGAGAGTCTTTTGAATTTGAAAGAGTCTTGTCTAGGTCTGGTTTTAGACATGGTTGGAGAGAGTCTTTTGAATTTGAAAGGGTCTTGTTTAGGTCTGGTTTTAGACATGATTCTGAGAGAGTCATTGAATGGAGTCTTGTCTAGGTCTGGTTTTAGACATGGTTTGAGAGAGTCATTGAAAGTGGCTTGTCTAGTCTGGTTTTAGACATGGTTTTGAGAGAGTCATTGAAAGTGGCTTGTCTAGGTCTGGTTTTAGACATGGTTTGAGAGAGTCATTGAACGTGGCTTGTCTAGGTCTGGTTCAAGACATGATGAAAGTGTCTTGTCTAGGTTGATTCTAGACATGATTTGAAAGTGTCTTGTCTAGGTCTGATTCTAGAGCATGATTTGAAAGTGACTTGTCTAGGTCTGATTCTAGACATGATTTGAAAGTGACTTGTCTAGGTCTGATTCTAGCGCGATTTGAAAGAGTCTTTTGAATTTGAAAGAGTCCAGTCTAGGTCTGGTTCTAGACTTGATTGAGAGTGTCTTGTCTAGGTCTGATTCTAGACATGATTGAAAGTGACTTGTCTAGGTCTGATTCTAGACATGATTTGAAAGTGATTGTCTAGGGTCTGATTCTAGACATGATTTGAAAGTGTCTTGTCTAGGTCTGATTCAGACATGATTTGAAAGTGTCTTGTCTAGGTCTGATCTAGACATGATTTGAAAGTGGCTTGTCTAGGTTGATTCTAGACATGATTTTGAGAGTGACTTTGAGAAAGGTGACATTTTGGACGAGACTGTGACTTGACTTAACATTGACGAGACAGTGATCTGATTGGAAAGAGACAGGGTCCAAAAGTGACTTTTCAGGATTTCCAACTTGAAGCCAAAAGACTTGAACGTAATAGGGCCTGAGGAGCAAGAAACACCCCCAACTGGAAATTAAGGAGCCATGATGACAACGAGCCCACCAGACTTTGAGACAAGTGGTTTACGGCTTAGAGTCAACAAGGGAAGATGGATAGATGTGATGGATGAGTTCCCAGACAAGATGTACTAACCCAAAGGTCAGGTGGCTTTCTTCTTTGAGATTTGAGTCAATGAGTCCTTGAAGGTGACCAAAGAATAGGCTATGGTTCGAGAAATAAAAGGGGTCCAAATTTGTGACTAGGGGTCAAAGATGTGGCTAGATACGAGGTTGGCCAATGATGTTGGTTCAAACAGAGTCTATGTCAGGTTCTAGACTGCAAAACCATTATCGAATTCTTAGCACAAGTCAAAGCACTCAAAAGACCTCAAATGATTTATGTTAATGCTGATGCGGCGAACCTCGAGAAGAGGCTTCTACGTATCCTTACGGAATCAGACCAACGTAGTTCTGATGGATGATTTGGACAATGCCTCGTGTGAGAGGGCTTTTGTGTTGTAAAGTGAGGATGTGGTTTGAGGGTTGAAAAAGGCTGATGATTACGAAGTGACCCACGTGCGCAGTGTGCTTTTGAGACTTTTGCTTTTTGTTTGAATTGGCTTTGAACTTTGGATTTGCTTTGGATTTTGACATTGACTGGTATTGAACTTTGATTTTTGCTTTTTCTTTTTGCCCATTTTATTCTTCTTTTCTTTTCTTTCTTTTGGCACGTGTTTTTCCTACGCCCGTTTGGTCCAAAGGGTTGTGTAGATGTGGGTGATGAAAGAAAGATAGGCTATTGATAGTGTTTGTGGCTCAAAAGGTTGCAAGGGTTTTTGATTTGATGTGACAAGGAATGGAATGGAGGGGTCATTTTGTGGAGCTGTGAAAGAAGGCCTCTCTGGGGCATTGTTCAAATTAAATAATTGAATCAGCATTAGATTAAAACATTGTGGCCAATGAGTGTTGAGACTTGCATAGAATTAGAAATAATATTGCCAAAATAATATTTTTATTGATGAAAGAAAATTTGAGACATACATGGCTTATTTTGAAAGACTACATAGACTCAAAGACATGAATGAAAAAGAACATAGTGGCTAGGACTAGGATCGATGACTAATCTAAAGAAGCGCGCATGGATCATTAACCCAGGCGCTTGGGGCGACTCATGGTTTAGCAAGTGGGTTGGTTTTGGATGTTGATCTTATCCTTCGCGCTGGAGGAACTGGGAGGCGACCATCTTCACACATGTCTTGAAATCCTGTGCTTCAGAACGATGCAGTTCTCAGTGGTGTGACCTTCCTTGGTGGAATTTGCAAATAGGCATTGGGATTCAATTCCTAGATTTTCTATCATCTGAAGGGTCGGAGTGGGTCCAATAGGAGCAAGTGCACCTTTTGGCAGTTAGTCTATCAAAGGCCTGCTCATAAGTCATACCAATTGGAAGAAAATGTCTTGGTGGTCTCCGAGGCCTGTTGTTGAAAGAGCCGGGATGGTTAGAAAGAGTTGTCATTGGTGATGTGGCTGATTTGATCAGTGTTGGAAAGGAGGAGCCACTTTCTTGTTAAAGCCCCACCGTTAACCTTAGACTTCTGGCTTGAACATCTTCCTCAACTAGGAGTCCAACTTGTAGAGCCAGCAATGAATCAATGGGTTGAAACATTGAGTGGCTCTCGATACTTGGGCTGAAGGTTCTTGATGACCATTCGAACTTGATTCCTCATTTGGGTCGATTGTCATTTGAGCGGCCTTCTCCTCCACCATTAAGGAAAGTGAGAAATTTTCTCTCTCACTTGCTTGGTGGCTCTAGTTCACGGAGACCAAAGAAGCTGGGAATTGTACCTGTACTGCTTTAGGAACTCGTGTTTTGATTATTCCAATCACGAGCTTGGCTTGATCAGAGTCTGAACCACCTGGATGGATGGGTGTCCAAAGTAATAGGGAACACCGAAGTGAATAGCTCTTTGCTCATTCTAAGGACCATTGAGATGTTGAAAGTGCGGAGATGGTCCTGGGTCTTCAGTTCCCTTGACTTGGGCAAATCAGTGATGACAAACTTCTTTGGAAGCTGGCCTTAATCTCATAAATCAGCAACACGAGGCCTTGAACTGAATTTCGGACATTCTCTTGACCATCTCTTCTAGTTGCTCCACCCTTTTTTCCGTCTCAGTCTTTGGAGGAGGAAGTGTGTGTTTCAGCATCGTCTTCTCCTCCCCGTCAGACTCGAGAGGTTTTTCTTGGGTCTCTCTTGTCTTTCAGCTCCCCAATGCTCTTTCTTGGGCATCAAGGCGAGAATTCACCGACTCGAGCTTTTCGAGAATAGCGTTAAGCTGTTGTTCGATGTTGCCATGGAAGTGTCTTGGTGATCAGGAGCGCGTCGGGTTTGGCTTCTTGTTACTCTTCTGGGCCCAGAGACAAGTTGCGAGTCTTGCTACTTGCTGAAACAAGAAATTACACTTTAGAACCCAGAAACAAAGATTGAAAACTCTAGACAAACACCTAACTCTGTTTTGAGGTTCTGGACTTAAGGAACTGGACTCGAAAGTAGACTTGAATGGGCTAGACCTAAATCTGATTTAAGGTGCTAGACTCGAGAAGGAACAAACCTAAGATGGGCCTATTTCAGAATTAAGGACCTCTTAGACCTAGAGACACTGAAATTGAATGGCCTAGGGTGGAGTCTATGATCGAACCTAGTTCAGTTTTAAGGTTCTTAGATTGAAGTTGGAGTGAACCTAATTCAAATTCAGTTCAAGGCTCTTGGGTTGAAATGGAATTGAAATGAACCTATTCAGATTTAAGGTCTTGAATGGAATTGAACCTAATTAGGTTTAAGGTTCAAAAGGTCGAATCTAAGTCAGACTTAAGATTCTTGGATTGGAATTGAACCTAGGTCAGATCTAGGTCGACATGGAGTTTTGAAATTGAATTGATTGGAATGGGCCTAATGGATCAAACAAACTTCATGTCTTGAACCATGGATTAAGAGACTGGGGCTTAGTTGGTGGCTAAGAATTGGACTGAATGAAGGAGTCAAAAAGTTAACAAGCACATTGATTGAAACACAAACCAATTTAATCACTAAGGTCAGGATCTAAGTGAACTATAAGTCGCTTGGTTAAGTCTGATAGTGTACCATGCCTAAGAGTAGAGCTGGGTCCAATTTCACCACCACAATATTGGTGATGTATGGCGAGATACCCTTATATGCACGCATCTCGTAACACGTGCATACGCGGATGGGCGGGATAGGATTACCCTTAGCCATGTGATCCATTAACCACATGCAACCAAGGTAAAATCCCCCTTATGGAGGTCCGAGCATAGAACAGCCCATATTGAGACAAGGTGCCTAGGACAATGACCCTATTCGAAGGGTCACAAGCAAAATCAATTAATTATGAATATGGAACTACGAGACTTTTCAAGTTGCTCCATCACACAATGGTGATTATCCCCAGTGAAGTCGCAAAAACTGTAGGGCTCCGCCCCGCCTTAGGCAAGGGGCGTTGACCTCAGCTTCAGTGTCTGGAGTTGAGCCATGGAATCCGCAGTGAAGGTTGGGTGTGGTCATCGAATTGAGGGGATCGCCACCAGCCGTGCCTATATAGGTTATTCAGGACGCCGAAACATTGGTGCCAAATTAATGGCCCACGTCCAATCAAGTAACCAGTCGTGGGTTGGGGACATGGTACGAATCAGATCTGTAACCCAATTCGCCCGCATGTAGCGGCCTCTACTCGGTCTCATTGTAGTTCATAAATCATAACAATTGAATTCAAAAGAGCCTATTGATTTGACTTTGAGAGTGCATTGATTACTAGGTGGGTTGCTATTATAAACAAACCAAGACTTTACAATGAATAAGGCGGTCACTTGATTGTTAGTCAATGTTAATAAGGTGCCTAGAAAACGTTCGTACCATGATTATCTGACTTTAATTGTGACAAACGATTAAATTCCGGTCTTGTTTAAACAATATAACAGTGTGATAGAAGATATTAATATACAACGATACATGAAAAAACAAAGGTATAGGCATAATAATATGTATGTGCGCCTTCTCACCTTGTCACATGCAACAATCGAATTGTTAGAATAAAAACTCAAAGGAATCGCCTTTCGATTGAATTGCTAATTGAGACAAACAAACGCGTTAGTATTTGACAATTAATATATGTATAATAAGAATGAAAACCAAAAAGCCTGGAATATTGAAAATTAAGAAAAACCTACATATTTACATGAACGATTAGAGGTGAGTTTCTACATTGTTTTAATTGAATAAAACTCATAACATGGTTAGTCAAATTAAAAGTGACAAAAAGAATTAAAAAGATGTGAAAGAGAGGTTTTTGGTGAGTAATCTCATTTATACCCTTATTTTCGCTTGTTGATTCGAATAGAATCGATGCTTTGAATTGAAAACGAATGTGTTTTGAGTGTTTTGAGAGTGTATGGATGTTCTCGTGACTGTGAAGTGATTGAAAGTCGTGTCAAGTGAAGGTGAGAGAGTAGTGAATTGTGCGTATGAAAGTCGTGTCTCGAACTGAGCAAGGCAGGGAGTATTTATAGGCACGAGGCAAAACGAGGCCAGGAAAAAACCCTGCGTATATACGCTGGAGATGAGCGTATATACGCAGGTGAGGAGCGTATATACGCTCATACCCGCGTATATACGCTTCTCCTTGTCTATTGAATTTTGGCAAAAACGTTGTGTAAGTGTGGAGCGTATATACGCAGCCTGTTGAGCGTATATACGCTCTGTTGAGCGTATATAACGCTCATCACTTGCGTATATACGCTCAAATGATTTTGTATATTTTTTCCAAAACCTCGATATGTTTTGATTTCCTCCGATTTTATTCGTGAATTTCCTTGATTGACGCACCTAGACACCCTTGCTCTCCAGCAAGGATTTCTAGAATGTTTAGAAGTTCACGTATTTCCGGAGTATTTTTCTAATTATTCACGTATTTTCTGCGTATTCTGCGTATTTAAACATTGCAAAATTCATAGAAAATCATAGAAAAATCAGAAAAATAATTTAAA
>SNQN01004026.1:5781-43456 GCA_008642245.1 Bassia scoparia
TAAGTTCTTTTCCCAAAAGAATAATACTAACATCCACTACTACAAAAAAAGCCTAAGAGACCGGTTAAAAAAAGCCTTAGAGACCACAAAACAACCGAGCTCTAGGTGATAGGGCTCTTAGGTAAAGAGACCGGTTGTTATTTGCGGTCTCTTAAATCAATCAAAGAGACCAGTTCTAAGCTAAAATCGGTCTCTTTGCACATAGTCTAAGAGACCGGTTCTAACATATGTACGATCTCTTTGTTACCCACCTAAGAGACCGGTTTTGACACATAACCGGTCTCTTAGGTAGATATTTTTTTTWAAAAAAAAAGAAAGCTGGCCACACTTACATCACATTATTCAAGTGGGTCAGCTTATTATATTTCATTAAAAAAAATAATGAATATTTAAAATACACTCTAACAAATTACATTAAAAATATATTGTATTATACATTTATACATACGTGATACAAAGTATCAATTTAGAATGAGATACAATACATCATTGAAAAATTACAATGAGACATATCTAGTCACACATCAAATTCAACTTATTTTATACCTGTATTAAACAAAAAAACAAATTAATAAAACAATAATAAATCATACAAAATAATATTAAACCCAAATCACAGTTATCACACAAACAATAAAATAACAAAATGCAAAGAAAAAAAGAAAAACATACGAATGCAAATTCATTTCCAGCAAATTATTCATCAATATATGATATTCAATAATACATTGAAATCTAACAACATAATCYAAAAAACAAACAACYTCAACCAACAATTAAAATTTGTAAGTTKTAAATTGCAACCAACAAAAAGAATGAAACCCTAACTTTTGAKGGCTGCAGTAGGCGGGGTGGCAAGCATCAGTCCGRGACYGTGARCGGTGGGGCYCAGCTGRTGTAGGCGAGARGACAACGACTGGGCGGTGGACGTGAATCTCCAAACTACTTATCAAATAAAAACAGAAGTTAAAAGAGAAAAACTAGAAATTAAACAAAAACTATACCAACGAAAATTCTAAAGAAAAAATCTAGAAAATAAAATGGATGAAAAGAACTAAAAAATATCCAAAATTAAAACAATCTTCTAAAATGAAGATACAGCAAAATGAAAACCCAAAAAACTGAAAGAAAAACGATCTTAAAAATCTATTGAAAAAATCAAAGATATAAATTTCCAAGAATTATAATGACAAATCAATACTAAATGAGAGATCTAATATATCATTGTAAATGAAACTCAAGAAGATGAGATAAAATATCAACAACTATAGCTTGACATGTGCTTGTTGAACATGCAAGTCAACAAAAAAAACAAAAAATTAAAAAAACGAAACCTTAGAAAAAATCGCACAATATAATCCAAAAACTCTAAAAATTTCAAAATAATTCGAAAATACTAAACAAATCGAAAAACTCCGAAAATTAAGATCTGAAAATTTCCCAAAAACTCCGAAATTTTCAAAACAAATCGAAAATACTCAACAATCGAAAAAAAGCCCAAAAAAATGAAGAATTGCGAAAAAAACCCCAGAAAAACGAATGGAATACAACAGTAAATAAAAAATCAATAAGTTGAAAAAAAAACCAAAGCAAGATTCGAAACTTACCCATAGAATGCCGTCGCACAAATAGGTTTAGATTTCTTTCGATTTTGCTTAATTTTTAAGAAGAAACAAGATCGAAAAATGCAAAAGTTGATATGAGATGAAGGGAGAAAAAGAGGAAAGAGAAGAGATATTATGATAGAGATGAGAGAGAAATAGAAAAGAGAGGCTGAAAGAGTGAGTTGTGTCGTGCAACATAACAAGAAAAATGAAATAGAAGACCCTAGAAACATAAAGATGTTTCCCTAATAAAAAAATATAAAGCTGTCACACCTGTCAGTCCTCTTTTTTAATTAACGTTATTTTTTTCAATTCAAAGAGATTGGTCAATTGTTTAACCGATTTCTTATGTCAATGGGCCACATTTGTACTTATCATTGATCCGGGCATGAAAAAACGGTCTCTGAAGTCATACATAAGAGCTGGTTTATCTACAATCGCCGATTTATTTAGTAATGAAACCGGTTTTGTCCTTCCACGTCTCTTAAAAATGATGCCATATCTCATTTTTGTAGTAGTGATCATCTTTTTTAATCACCAATTAATATACTCTTTATTACTTCTTATCTTATATCTCATTAATATAGGGAAGGGGGAGGAAGATGGTGTCCCCCTCTTAAAAACTTTTGTAACCTTAATGAAATTTACAAATTATGAATTCGTGTGCCTAAATTATCCCTTTACTAATTATTTAATTAAATATGAAAAATGCATTTTATTATGTGAGTTAATTAGTCAAACATTAAACAATGAACATTATTTTCAAATTGTATTAAAACATTAATGATTTTATTTTGAATTTCAACTTGAAGACATATTATTTACAAAATAATTACAACTCAAATATTGTTAATTAGTATAGTCCTTTTATTATGTTACATATCATATATCATGTTTGATGAAATACGAGGTACAATTTTCATATATACAAGCAGGCAACGCGTGCTCATAAAAACTAGTATTAATTAGATGACCCTTCATCTTTTCTTCTCTACTACTATTAACTCTAAGGCCACTATGGACTTTCAGTTTATATTGTTGATACAAGCTTATGTATGGCCTTAATGGATCCGTTTAGGTAGGCTTCAAGTTTATTTCTTTATAACCCAATGGTCTTTATCGTTCTCTAGCAAGGCGCGCATAGTCAACCAAATAAACAAATTGTTATCTCTATAACGATCAATATTATAATCTAGTAATTGCACTAGAGTCGGAACACAATTCTTTCATTGAGAATTTGATTGATTGAATCAATCAAAAACTTAATTGATGGAAGATTAGTGTAAATATTTGACTTTATAATGAATCCTACTACTACTACAAAATTCTGCATATATCAACAAATACCTATATAGTTTAGATCGAAATATATGATATTAAAAAAAACTGCATGTATCATAATTATTATAAAATAACAATTTTAATCATTTTATTAAATATTAGTCAATTTTTTATTTCAATTAAAAATACATAATATCTTAATATCTCGCCATAATGTATCCTAAAAAATACGCATTATTACAATACTATATTGTTAGAATTAATTCTTTGAAATACATATGCTAATTTTGATTAATTTTATATTATAATTAAATCTAAAAGAGATTTTAAAAGGATAAAATGAGGTTTATTTATGCACATGACAATTAATCTATAATTTTTTCTCTAAAATTATAGACAAAAATAAATAAAAATGCTAAATAAAAAATACTATGTATATATTTAAATAGGCAAAAATCTAAATGTAAATTAACAAGAAAAAAGTGGATCCATTTCATTTTATGAATAGTGTCTAACTGTCTATGTTGTTTTAAAAAAGCAAAAAATGCCATTGTCTATGTTTCATGAATGGTACCAATGTATGAACTATAAATGTATATGTATAATTTAGGATCTTTATTTATGTTGATATTAGAGGCAGGGTTGTCAGTTTGGGCTGCAACCTCTTGAGTTAACTAAACTGTTTTCAACTTGAATCAAAATAACCTGAATTAAAAGTGACCAATAATCTAAAATTGAACTAAATTGAAAGTGACCTGAACTYTTTTTAACCTGAAAAATATTAAACTAAACTGAACTGAAACTAAACCGAAATTAGCTTGAACTGAAGTTAACCTGTAACTAAACCACTGATAGTCTGATACTATAAACAAACCTATACTGATCTGAATTGTTATCAACCTGTTACATGATTGAAASTGAATTAAACMGAATTGTTATCAACTCGTTACATAATTAAATCTGAACTGAAATCAACCCAACTTATTTTGAACCATATGTTCATATTATCTAATTTTGTAATCACTTGCAATTCCAATTAATTTTGTATAATCTTAAATATATAGCTTAAAACAACATTAACCCTAAAACACCCAACAACTTGTATAACTTCAATATTAAAACATCTTATTAGATAAAGAGTCTACCTTAYGCTTCTAATTTTAAGTTGTAATACATAGCCTATAACTATTAAGTAAAGAAGATACCTAATATATTAATAAATCACCGAGCAACCCGAACACAAACTRGAACAAACTGAACACAAACCATTCATGGGCGTTTACTCGATCAATCCGAATTGTTTTTGGACCGAACTAATTTCGTCCCAACCACTAACGTCATGAGACCGAACTGAACTGCTCCCGAAAAAAAAGTAAATTGTTTAGTCTGTCACCGAAATTGGCCCGAATTGAACTGATTTGTATTATTCTGTCAAGCAAAACAACCCGCTAAAGCCTGAACCGAAATAAACATAATTCCTTTGGGTTAYCCCAAAACTTTATTAACAATCCGTTTTAACACCCCTAATTGGAGGTGTCGTATGCACTCGTGCCCTTGTGAGTGATCAATTTAGCCCACTACTAGTGTAAGACCTATTACTTCTTGTTAGTAATTAAATCTAGCACTAGTACTGTCGGCCAGGTGTTTAACCAAAATTTTGTTTTTAGTTAAACTTCAATGAAATATGTGGGAGTCAGTCGGAAATTTGAATATAAAATGCAAGTAAAGAAGAAACAAAGAACGAATTTAAGTAAAATAAACAAGACTAGAGAGCAAGAATAAGAGTGGTTGTATCATCGCAATTCGCAAGTGTATCATGTATGTATAGAAAGTGAGCTTCCATTTCTTTATGTACTAGTCTCAATATGACAGTTACAAGCATTGATTTTATTCTCCTTGATTTGCGTTCCTTAATTACRCCTTTATTGTTTGATTTGTAACGGTTAGACAACTGTCTTCTAGCTGTTTTCCTTTATTCCCGCGTCATTATTGCTCATAACTTCCCCTTTGTAACTGCTAGTAACCGCGCTTTAATTATCCATAATTTTTTCCTTCTTAATATATTGTAACCGTCATCTACAATTGTTCCCTTGATCTACTCCCTTATTATTACTCACTTTATCGCTAATTTTCTTAGCTCGACACTAGGRGAGGAAGTATTAGCACAARGCSGRATTGGGCCATTCACACAATAAAGTGTGAATGTGCGTCCATACATATTACTCGATGTCTAAGTGGTTTTAGTGTTATGGTTTTTTATGTAAGGCTTTTGTGATGCACATGAACATCCTTATGAGTTATGATATGCATCATGCATGAACACCCTTATAATATGCATAGATATCAYACWTTTTGTGATTGGCCCAACGCTACGTTGCAATAATAGACCACCTCTCCGTGTAACATACACATACTTTTTGTATTTGAAAAAAAACACGTTTAAGTTACAAATTACAATGATAAGATATTATCTTCCTAAATCATTTTCAATAATAGGGCCCCATAATAGCTGTTGTACGAAAGCAAACAACTAAACATACTCAATTTGGTTGTCAAAGTGGCGTCTAGTATCAGTCAAATTGCCATTGCCATTGCCATTGCCATTTAAAGGAAGCAAAAAGTGACTAAATCAACAATGTGGTTCTCGTAATTAAGCAGTCACTTCTCAAGTGGAGCAAGTGGCATGGTATGATGAATTATGATAAGCACACAACAACATGAAGGTGTCAGGTTGGTCACTGTTGAGGAATGGTAGGCCAACGCAATATATTACTCTAATTTATTGGGACCTCCCTTCATTGTTTTATTGTGTCTTCATTTAAAGATTTTTTTTTTTAATAAGAGGTAACTATACATACGGAGTATTTCGTATAATATACAAATGAAATTAATTTTAGGGTTATGATGAGTCTATTTTTTGTTTACCTTATTTTTACTTATTTTCATACAAAAAAAAGTCCAAAACCGAAAAAATCAATTCACAAAAGAAAAAATAAGTTCAATTCAAAAAAAAATATAAATTTAGATAAGTGCAAACAACTAAACATAAGTTGGTATTTTATCAGATGTTTAACTTTGACTTTTGCATTAKTATTGACTTTACTTTCACTAACAATTGGTGTGTCACGAAGTATATAGAAAATATATCGTTATATATAGGTGAGCGGTTACTGAATTTATTTCGTTGTATACTTTTCAAATACACAATTTTTATACAGTTTTGTCTCCATAAGTGTGTACTCCGATCCATCTGTTCTATGAATATCTTCTCAGTTACTATTCATACGTCTCCCAATGCACACATTTATATAAATTGTAAAAATTGAATATTAATAATCTACTCATCAATAATACGATTCAAACAAGATGCATAGGACTATATTATTCTTACATTAATAGTTATTTACAAGATTTTCTTTACTTATAAATAGTTATAAAAAAAACTCCTCTTATCAATGAATAGTTATTTACTCACTTATGACATTATGTTTGTGGGGGCGAACGAGTAAATCAACATACACTAGGGTATTTGGACTTTTTGTGGAGTGACATGCTATATGTGGATTATTGTACACAATATACAATGCCATTGCATACGAAATATATATGTAAGCATGAGGTTAACTTAAGCCAAAAATAAATAAAAATGCAATGCAAATCAACCCAATACATCAGCAAGGAATCCAAGGAATCCAAGGATAATGGTATGTTCATATTGAATTGGCTCTTCAAGCAAATCAACCCAATAAAAATGCAATGCAATGTAAGCTTAAAATGGCAAACTTAAGGTTGAAAAATGAAAAACCTAAATCTTGGCTCTTCATGTTATTTGTAGATGAAAAGAAAAAAAAAACGTATTATGATTGAAAATTTTAATATAGTCCATTGAGAATGGACTATTATAAGTTATTATAAAGGACCAATAAAATAACGACACATGGGTAGTAAAGTCAAATATTGACTTCGGCGYTTTTGGAAAGCAAGAAGTTATTTAAGGAAATGTTAGACTTTTATTAATTTCTAATATGTTTAATAATTCAATTATGTAATTTTCTTTTTTTTTCTTTTTTTTTCCTCTCAAATTCTCTCTAGGGTTTATGCGTTTTCTCCTCTAGGGTTTTAGTAGAGTACTCGATTCCCTTCCTTAATCTGATTAAGGTTAGGTTTTTTCTTTTTTCCAAGATTTTTGTTTCTAAATCCCACGGTTCTACCTGTGGTTTCTCGTATTTGTCTTTTGCCTGTGATTTTGTTACTGTTTTTTCTTCTCGAAAAAATGGATCGTCTTGAAGAAAAGTTGCAAAAATTGGCGATGACTATGGAGGAAGAGGTAGTTGTGGTCTGTGAGGATGCAGAGGAGGAGGAGATTATTAAGGGGCAACTGCAACTATGCCTAGTGGGGCGTATTCTGACGAAAAATTCTTTCAGTATTGAGTCCATGCAGAACAACCTAAAAATCGCATGGAGACTTGCATCAGGTTTGATCGTTAAAGAAATTAATGCAAATATTTTTATCTTTCAATTTTTTTCAATGCATGAAAGAAATTTAGTTATTGAAGGAGGACCCTGGTCCTTTAGAGGTGCTCCGATTATTCTTAAAGAAATTGAGGAAGGAACTCTGCCGTCTGAAATAACTTTTACTCACATTCGTTTCTGGGTAAGGGCTTGGGATCTCCCTTTAAATAAGAGAACCTTGGAAATGGCACGATCACTAGGGAATAGCATGGGGGTTTTTGTCGAGTGTGATGCTGCTAATCTCGTGAGTTGGGGGAAGTATCTCCGTTTTCGTGTCGATCTAGATATCTCGAAGCCATTAAAACGCTGGACCAAAATAGCTTTACTTGGAGGGCCAAAGCTTGTTAAATTCACATATGAACGTCAGATGGAATTCTGCCATATCTGTGGCTGCTTTGGGCATTCTTTTCACCAGTGTGATAATTTTGTGGAGGGGATGGATGTAACGGAATTGCCTTATGGTAGTTGGCTGCGAGCATCTCCAATAAAGGGACGTCCTAATGAAGCAAAAATTGCAGAAAAAATCAAACAATGTCAAGCCCTCAAAGCTAATTTGAAGTCTAGTAAAGCACGAGTACGTTTGGATTTTGATTAGGTCAGCCATAGTTCGGGTCTGAATTTAGAGAAAAATCCGAGGCTTCCGTTACTTGAAGGAGGCTCTGAGAAGGGAGTTGATGAAGGTGAGGAAATACAGGGTCGCTTTTCTAAACGTGGAAGACTTGAAACTCGCTTAGCTGTACAGGGGAGAAGAGGGGAACTCTTTGTCCCTAAAACTTCACGTCCAATGCAGTCGGACCTATCGGATGCCAGTGATGGTGGTAATGTTAGGGATGTGGTGATGTCGGAGAAGGGCGCGGGCAACCATAATGCCCTCTCCGACCAATGAAGCTATTAGCCTGGAACTGCCGTGGGTTGGGGAACCCCAAGGCAGTCAGCGCGCTCCGGCGTGTTGTTATTCTTGAAAATCCCATTATACTTTTCTTGCAAGAAACAAAACTTCATGTTCATGAGTTGGAACGTATGAATGTTTTACTCCGATATCAGGGAATGATTGCGGTTGGATGTCAATGAGATGGGAAACGAAGGAGTGGCGGTATTGTTCTTTTTTGGAGAGATGATTGGTTAGTGTCTTTATCCTCAATGTCTTTAAACCACATTAATGTCTCTGTTTCGAGTGGGGATGGAGTTGCTTGGCGTTTTACTGGGATCTATGGGCACCCTGAAGACTCGAATAAATACAAAACTTGTGACCTTATTCAACATCTTGGGGTGGGTCATTCACAGCCTTGGGTTTGTGGGGGTGATTGGAATTTAATGAGATGGAGCCACGAAAAAATGGATGGGAATGAGTTCAATTATGAACAAGCTGCCATGTTCAATAATGCACTAGATATGTGTGGTTTGATTGATCTTAATTTCATAGGGCACAGTTTCACTTGGAATAGTAACCAAAGTGATACAGGGAATCTTCAGGAAAGACTAGACCGCTTCCTTGTTAATCAGCTTGGTTGGATGTCAATGGAGGATCGTTTATCACTCATCTTGAAAAAAGGAGATCTGATCATGTCCCCATTTGTTTGGAGATAAAGCCTTTAATCTATGTTCCACGTGAGAAGAAAAAGCGCAAACTATTTCGCTTTGAGGAGATGTGGACGAGAGATGAATCATGTGAAGAAGTAATTCTTAATACATGGAATTCAGGTATGGATGTTTCGGTGAACTTAATGCATACGTCTGGTAGGTTGGCTTCATGGAGTAAGGAAAGGTTTGGTGATTTCCATAAAGAATTAAAGGCCTGTATGCAACAAAAGAAGTTTCTTATGTCAGAGCCTCAAACGGAGGAGGTGATCAATCAAATGCGAGCTGTAGATATGCGTATAGACGAGCTTGAAGGGAGGGAGGAATTGTATTGGAAGCAAAGAAGTAGACAGGATTGGCTCAGGTATGGAGATAATAATACAAAATTCTTCCATCAAAAGGCTAAACAAAGAAGGCAATGTAACAATATCGAGCACATCCGGGATGCAGCGGGGAATTTATTTGAGGAGGAATGAGATATAATGGAAGTGTTGACTCAACATTTCGAGAATTTATTCACTACCACTGATCAACTTGATATGGATCCAGTTCTTGACAAGGTTCAGGCCCTCCTCACAACTGACATGATACAACAATTGCAACAGCCATATACGGGAGAGGATGTTTTGACGGCCCTTAACCAAATGCATCCAACAAAAGCTCCGGGACCGGATGGTATGTGTGCTCTTTTTTATCAAAAATTTTGGCCTATTGTTGGTCCTGATGTGATTGCTAAGGCTCTTGCAGTTCTAAATGGAGATGAGAATGTTGATTCCATTAACCAAACCCATATTGTTCTCATTCCTAAGAAAAAAGTGTGTGAATCTCCTGTGGATTATAGACCTATAAGTTTGTGTAACGTTTTATACAAAATTATCTCTAAGGTCTTGGCTAATCGTTTGAAACTGGTTCTTCCTCATGTAATCCATGATTCACAAAGTGGCTTTGTTCCGGGAAGATTGATAACTGATAATATATTGATTGCATATGAATGCTTCCATTTCTTGAGAAAGAAGAAAACGGGAAAGGAAGGTTATATGGGTTTGAAGCTTGATATGAGCAAGGCTTATGATCGTGTGGAATGGTGTTTCTTGGAAAATATGATGCTCAAGCTTGGTTTTCCTGTGTCTTTTGTTGATAAAATTATGCTTTGTGTTCATTCTCCTTCGTTCTCGATATTGGTAAATGGCCAACCTGCTAGGAAATTTAAGCCTACTAGGGGTATCAGACAAGGTGATCCTCTCTCTCCTTTTTTGTTTATAATATGTGCTGAAGGTTTTTCTTCTCTTTTAAGAGATGCGGAGGCGAAGAAGGAGATCCATGGTTTAAAAATTGGTAGAAGAGTGCCACCTGCTATTTCTCACTTGTTCTTTGCAGATGATAGTATGCTTTTTGTTCGAGCTAATGAACACGAAACAGATAATGTGCTAGAAATTATCTCTACTTACGAAGCAGCTTCAGGCCAACAATTGAATATGGATAAATCGGAAGTGTCTTTCAGCCGAAATTTGAGCGTACAGAAGAAATAAATCCTTCATATGAAGTTATCTTTTAAGGCGGTAGACCATCATGAGAAATATTTAGGGCTTCCAACGTATGTTGGTAGTTCAAAGAAGGCGATTTTCCAATCAATTTAGGAGCGAGTCTTGAAAAAGCTATAAGGGTGGAAGGAGGGTTTCTTGTCACAAACAGGTTGCGAAATTCTAATCAAACTGTCATACAGGCCATATCAACTTATGCTATGCAATGCTTCATGATTCCAGTGAGTATCTTAAATGAAATTGAAAAACTTTGCAGAGGTTTCTTTTGGGGTCAAAGAACGGAGGCGAGGAAAATTCACTGGGTTAGTTGGGAAAAGATATACGCTCCAAAGAAAGAGGGAGGTTTAGGTTTCAGGAACCTGTCGGCCTTTAATAAGGCAATGCTGGCTAAACAAGCCTGGAGGTTGTTGGCAAATCCTGATTCCCTGGCGGCCTCTCGAGTGCTGAAGACTAAGTATTTTTCAAGCTCTCACGTGTTCAATGCTCGAGTTGATCCCAATGCTAGCTACACGTGGAAGTCCTTATGTGCAGTGAGACATATTTTGGCTAGGGAGCAAGAAAGTTGTTAGGGGATGGATGTACCATAGACGTTTGGGAAGATCCCTGGATTGCGAAAATGCCTAATTTCAAGGTAATCTCAAAGCCAAATTCGGATATGCAATGCCCTACTTTGGTACGTGATCTGTTCCATGAAGGCACATGGGATTTAGAACTCTTATCACAGCATTTCAATGCATGGGAAGTCAAAGCTATTACTTCTGAAGTTATCCCTCAATTTTCATGCATGGATACATGGACCCTTGGGTTTTCAGTAAAATTGGTGCGTTTTCAGTACGTAGTGCCTATTATCTAGCCATAAAGGAGAGAAATATGGACAAGGCTTCTCCATCGAGCTCTCAACGACATCAACTTTGGAAAAAACTATGGGATACATATCTCCCCCCTAAAATTAAGTTATTTGGTTGGAAAATTATACATAAAGGAGTCCCTGCTCGAAAATTGTTGGAAATTAAAGGAATTCCCTTGGATGTGATCTGCCCAATCTGTGGGGAAGAGGAGTCCATTGAACATATGATTTTCTTATGTGAGGAGGCTGCTGTTATTTGAAGATTCTCGCAATTGAGGCTGGCAGTGGATGAGTTGAGACGTCACACGATGTGGGATTGGTTTGAAATTCTGGCCAAACGTTTCAGTGGTGTCGAGTGGTGGTCTTATTTCTGGAGCATAGTGTGGCACATATGGCTCAAACGTAATGCGTGGTGCTTTGATAATCATTGGAAATCCATACCTGATGTTCTGTGGAAGTCTATGGGCATTATTGGAGAATTTCGCAAAGCACATGAAAGCCAACATTCTACTGTGAGTATATCAGTACCTATGGTAGCTAGGTGGCTGCCACCTGAGGAGGGAACTTACAAGGTTAATAGCGATGCTGCAATGTTCGAAGATGGATGCATAGGTATTGGTGGGGTTGCTCGAGATTGTGAAGGAGATGTCCTTCTAGCCATGTGTAAAATTACTCATGCATCATCAGAAGTTCACATAGCTGAAACCCTAGCTCTAAGGGAGGTTTTTCGCATAACTTGGGAAGCTGGCTTGCGTAAGGTTTGCTTGGAGACTGATAGCATTATGGTTTTTAGTGCATTGAAGAAAGGAATCAGTGATCAGAGCTTATTTGGCTTGCTTATACGAGATATTTTGAGGCTTGGTGGCTTGTGTACTTCCTTTTCTTGGTCTTTTGTGCGTCGTAGTGGGAATAAAGTAGCCCATAGGTTAGCTCGTATTAGTCGTAATTTTGAAAATTTTCGAGTCTGGATTGAAGAGGTGTCCGCTGAGGCTCTCCATGATGTAATTGGAGATTTATCGTAATAATATCTTATTCTCTTCGTCAAAAAAATAAAATAAAATTATGTAATTTTCTTTATAATTTCAGAAATTAGGAACTTAAATTATTTTTTAATTAATTTCAATAATATATTTTCGAAAATCAAAAAATATTTTTTGTAGAAAATAAAATTTGCGTAATTATGTTTCTAGAAATTAAGAAATTCTAATTTTCTTAATTATTTTCCAGAAATTCAGATTTTGATTTCCTTTAAATAATAAATAGTAACATGATGATAACTTGTATTATTGATCTTGGTTTGTTTTTCTGCAGTGGTTCCAATTAATTGACTAATTGTGTTGGGTTTCAATTGAATTTCATTTTTTAGGAAGAATGAACAATGTTGTCACTCGTCAGATTATATGAGTGCTAAATGCATGAAATAAATAAGAGAAAGAGATCCAAACATCATTAATATTCAAGATTTATCTGCAGAAATTCACTCGATTGATTGTGGAGCAACCTTACAATCTTTTACAGTGTCCAAATCTTTAATCATTTCATGGCCATTTAATGCATTTTATGCAAATCGTGGGCATATGAAAAGTGTTCATTTCATTTTTTATTAGATTGAGCCATTGAGGTCAAGAATTCGTTTTAATCTCTATTAAATAAGCCGAGTGGAACAAATTACCTAGGTACACTTAATGATTTGACTATTTTAAAAATACATATTAAAATTTAAATATAGCTATAAAACTTAACACTAAAAATGGAAATAATTGCTCACAAGTTTAATGCATTTATTCTAACAAAATAAATATGAAAATTATACCATTAAATTATTTTATCAATTAATACACAATTAAGTACTCTTTATTACATATAAACAAATAATATCAAGTTCAATCTATTCAAAAGACAAATATTTGCTAAAACATATATGAACAAAAACCAAAGTATACATTAATGAAACTATACTATTATTCTACATAAAAATTCAAACAAATGAGGTACCGATTAATTTTTATTATAAATTATTGGCTTGAAATCATAGCATTCAACTTTTTCAAAAATAATTTCATCCATATTAATTAAATACTAAAAGAAAAAGAAAATTTGGGTGGGAGACCTAAATCACAAAGACACAAGGCAATGTAACTAGAAATCAAAATGTTTAACATTTAATTTTTTACTTTTAGCAATTATGCAAAAAAAGAAAAAAATTATCGCATAAAAAAAAATTCAAGCACGCATCGCGTGCATCAAATACTAGTGGAATTATATGACAAAGGGGTTATTTGTTTTTAATGAATGAAGATATTTATTTTTTGATTTTTTGAAATCTATTATCTGAATTTTCGAAACATAATTTGGTAATTCATAAAATCATTTTGTAAAATTAATAAAACAAATAAATTTCATTATTACGAAAATTAAAAGGGAAAGTTAATACGAAGTATAATAGAATAAGAAAGTATTGAAAAACTACCTAAAATTGAAAGTCAATCATTGACTTCTCTGGACATATGGCGTTGTTCTATTGGTCCTCTATATATAAACTTGTGGTATTCCATTTTTGGGGACCATAGTAAAATCGGTATTATGATACTTGTAATTGCAGTTGTTTTTTCTTTATTATAAATTATTTTAATCACAAGAAACTCAATCTTCAATTCTTCATTAAAATACAAGTATAGAATGACTCCATAACAACTACATGGAACACAAATATAGTTTGACTCTATAGTCTATAACAACTCCTCTTATCCAGAAATTGCAAGGCAATTAAATAATATCCAAGAATATGGTAGATAACAGTCAAAATGACAAAATGTGCATTCATTCTAATCACCCATAATGATTATTAGTGGTATTTTGTACTTTTTTACAGGTGTATTATCCATTTTTTATCTTGTAAACTAAATCGTGTACACACCTTTTCAAAGTGAGTAGGTCCTTTATAATCTATATTGACGTTGAACCTCATCTTCAAAGCTTGATTTTTTTTTTTTTTTTTTTTCCTATAGCTAGCCAATAATCATCCAATTTTTGAAACCTATTTCATGTAAGACTAAAGACCTGTTTACTTCATCTTGATTATTTTATTTCAATTCAATTCATAATTTTCTTCTCTCGTAAACAATCCATTTCAATTCAACTCGATTCAGTTGACCTAAGCATGCTGGTGTCCTACACATTAGTCATCGTTAGTTGGTGAAATTCATTAAATATATGGTGTGTAGTGGGAGTGTTTGCTGCGTGGAAGGTTGGTCAGTTGTTGACTATTTGCCTGTTGCTTCTAAGAATAATAAAAGCACATTTTTAATAAAGCCCTCAAAATGTACCCTATATATATAAATTGCTCATCTTTTTTGCATAAACCAGGCCAAGTCTCATACGAAAGATAAGATTAGAGAGAGAACGAAAAAAAAAACAGAAGTTTGTGAAAAACAATGGGAGAAGCAACAAAAACTMCAAATGTTAAAGAAGTAGAATCTAACGTTGTTCCTTTGTTACTTCCCAAAGATATTGATGATGATGCTGATTCTAATTATGTTCTTCAATCTCATGGTAATTACTATGTATATCTTGTGTTTTTCCTTCACTTTTTTTTTGTTAAATTAATAATCCGTACTTTTATTTCTTATTATGAATCAATAGTAATAATATTCATGTTACTAAGAGTGAGGTATAACTTCTAGTAAATTGCATAAAAAAATTTCTTGTAAAAAGAAAAGGGAGTAAGGTGTAACTCGAGTAGTTAAACATTCCCTCCCGATCTCAAGAGATCATGAGATTGATTCTCATCCTCGTCTTTGTGGCTCTCTCAACAAAAAATAAAATAAAAAAAAATAAATCATTCTACCTTCTTTTTTCTTTAAGCTAGCTTAAGATCAGATTGCCAATTTTGCAATTTACTCCACTAGGGAGTACTATATAAGTATTAAGTTCATGCGAATTCTTCTACGTCAAGTAGTTTGCTAGAAAATTGATGTTTTTCCAAAAAAAATCCGAAAACATTAGAAAGTATGAAAGCTAATTAAGTGTGTTGAATTGTTAAGTAGGTTACTTTTGAAAATGATTGCAATTTTTTTGTTATTAAGTATTTAAGTATAACACGTGTTGAGCCGTTCTACCCCGAACTGAAAATGATTGCAATAAAACACTTGTTGTAATCTTATTAAGTATTTAAGTAATTAATTGTCATATAACCTTCTACCCCGAACTGAAATTAAATTAGTAGACATCGATCACTCACAAGAAAGCATAAAATTCAAAAGGATACATAACTATGGAAAAACAACAAAATTTTATTATTTGACCAAGCAAGAAGGATTCTAATCATTTTAGGGATTAAATTCAACATATCCTAAAATATTTTTGAAAGGGATAATTTTTAATTATTGCAAAATATGTACCCTCCCATTTCAAATATTCTAATGGCGGCTCACCTACTTCATTGCTTAGAAGTTGCAAATTTCCCTTTTTGTTTGGGTCTAAATATTCAATTTTTATTAAGTCAACAATAATGTCAAAGATAATCTCACCAACTACTTATCATCATATTGTCAAAGAACTCTAGTGATCGATTACAAGATTAAAATGTCCCTTGATTGCCTTAATTAATTTATTAAGAGAACCAAAATGAAATTTTGGAGCTGGCATAAAGATTAACTAATGGTATAATGAAACTGTATATATTATTATATATTGATTGTGTCATATATTAGCTCTTTATAGTATGTATGCAATGTAAAAATGTCTGATATATTGTGTAAATAAAAACAGGAACATGTGTCATTGTGGATACACTTAAAACATCAATTGTAGCACCGCTCTCCAAATCTGCATATGCTATATTGCTGCTGGATGGAGCACTGGAATGATCTACTTTATGATTGGAGCCCTTGTCACTTTTTACTCCTACAATTTGCTATCCATGGTTCTCGAGCATTATGCTTCCAAGGGTCTTCGCTTTCTCCGGTTCCAGGACATGGCTGATCATATAAATCGGTAAGACTAACGACACTAGGTCTAATATAAAGCATTAATGTAACAGATTATTGTAATGAATTTCTCCACATCATTTATTAGGTTACGAAATTCTAATGTAACAAGTATGTGTGTGACAGGCACGACTTGGGTCGATATTTTGTGGCGACTCAGTTTGCTGTTTGCTATGGCGCTGTGGTTAGCTGATCATACTTGGCGGAAATGCATGAAGGTGTGCTATGGGAGTGTCTTGTGATTAATTTTGGATAATATGTCTAATGTTGTCTGTTAAATCAATGTCTGTACAATTCGAAGTAGGATGCATACTAATGTGTTGTTTTGCCTGTCTGCAGACAATCTACAGTCTATCATATCCCACGGCGAATGCAACTCAATCATTTGTGATCATGTATGGAGTTGCAGTACTAGTGGTGGCTCAAGTGCTTCATTCACTCTTTGAGGCACATCAACCTGATTTCGATAGTCTTAAGTCTCGCCACAGTGCATTTGCTACTGCTGGTTCATTTTACATAGGTACTATACTAGCAGAATTATGCTACAGATAACTAATGGTTTCATAATCTAATTTTTAATCATATAATTACGACACTTTTAATAACAAAATTACTTGATTTTTTATTTCAGGGCTTCATCACCTGCACCAAAGGATTACTCAATAGTTGGCAGTACTGAAAACAAGATATTTGGATCTTTCACCAGCAATTACCATGATTGCCGCGTCCTTTGGAAATGGGATCATCCAGAAATTCAGGTATTTTTCTTCTCTCAGTCTGAATCTTTAGGCTGAAAACAAACTCCATGAATTGACAGTTAGTTTATCTACCGGAAATTTGTAACATATGCAGGCAACCTTGGCGGCACCAGTGAAAGGGAAAGATGTTCAAGGGGCTAAGCCCCTGTTATGCAGTTGTGCTGCTGACTTTCTTCAGTGTCGCGGCCTCAGGATACTGGGCATTTGGCAATGGCGCTAACAGTTTCATACTTGCAGCTTCGTTGACAACAATGGCAATGTTTGTGGTGCCTAAATGGTTTCTTATCACCACGATCCAGCTTCATCATCCTTCAGTATCTGCTGTTTCAGGGGTAATTAATAGCGCACCTCATTTGTCCTCCTTGTGTTCGATTTCAGCAACTCGAGTTTCTTCTACTTGTCAGAAATGATTTTCATGATCATAAGCACAATCATTTAGTAGTGATCTGATAACTAGAACAGAGTAGTCTGTTTTGCTCCACATTTAATCATTCCTTCCCATAATTTTTTCTCGCAATTATCAATGTTTGCTAAAACTCCTTCCTATGATCGAAACAGGTGTACTTGCAACCAGCAAATATACTACTGGAGCAGATGTTCGTTGATCCTAAGCTTAAACCATTTTCCCTTCGCAATGTCATATCAAGGTTCACATCGAGGTCCTTCTCAGTGATCATAGCAACAACAATAGCAGCTGTGCTTCCATTTTTCGGCGATGTCAATGCACTAATCGGAGCTTTTGGGTTCGTACCACTCGACTTCATATTACCCGTCGTCTTCTTCAACTTGACCTTTAAACCATCCAAGAGAAGTTACGTGTTTTGGATCAATCTCATCATTGCATCGGTCTTCTCATTGGTTATGGTAATTGGTATCTTTGCATCAGTCAGACAGATTGTTCTTGATGCCCTTGACTTGCACTCATTAGACGAGCTTTCAGATTCCTTGAGATTGCCCTCCTTGGAAAGTAGTACTTGGAAGTCATTTTCGAGTTACGTAGCGAATAACATCTATTCTTTTTCTTCACAGTGATTTCTTCACAATGTAAAGGTATAGTAACATTATACTGTATAGCGTAAATAATCTATTAGAAACAAGTTCTTTCATTCATGGAAACAATGAGTCAAAGAGAAAGCAATAGTGTATAATCTGATATTTTACGTCAATGAAGTTCCAGAAATATAGAAACTTAGAAAGCTGGTGGGAAAACAAAAGCCAGGCAGGAGGTGATATGTTAATTCTTTGATGAACAAAGTCCAAGTCCAAGTTCCTTGATGGCTTGACCTCAACATGTACTGGGATTATATTCTTGATGGTTAAGGCCAAATTAACTTTAAATTTTTAACTACTTGGATAATTAATTGTTGTAGGAGAATGTAGTGTTAAAACRAGGCCTTATTGGACCTATGTTTTTTTTATAATGTAGTCCATAGTGGCCCTTTTTACTCTATTCTGTCTTGTTGGGCTTTGTAATATCCTTTTGGGATCATGTGCCTATTTAATGATTGCATGTGACATTAGAATATGCTCCTAAGATGCTCTAGGATTTGCTTGACTTGGCATTTAAGTCATCCTTGTATGCTGAGAACAACAGCTTTTGATTACAAATGAATGAATGAAAGTTTGAGCCTTTGAGAGTAAAAATGCATGCTACTGTGTTCCTTAGCAGCTCGAATGAAAAGACTCACAAGTCTTCATGCTATCAGAACCAGGTTCGAGCATTGTAACTTCTTTGAATTAAAGTTATAATCTTTCTTTTTATCGAGTTGCTAGTTTATTTCTATTGCTGTAGCATTAATTGAAATTATGTGTTTGCTAGTAAAGTGCAGTAGAGTGCTATTTATATATAAAGATTGAGTCTTTTAGTGYCTTGGTGTTTTTCTATGAGTTCTTGTTTGGTAATACATTAGAGAACACAATGAGTCATACCCGAATAGATATTACTAGTCCCATGTATCTTCATCCCTCAGAGGGAACAAACAATAGAAGGGTCTGGAAACTATAGATCCGYGAAAAGATCCTTTGAGATCAGTCTTGCCTCAAAGAGGAAGTTGGGGTTTGTGACAAGGGGAGAAAGAAAAGATACTAGTGATGCAGTGAAGGCTAAAGCTTAGGAGACATGCAATAATATGGTTATCTCATGGATTTTGGCTTTAGTGTCAGAACCTATAAAGAAATCGATTATGTTTCTGAATAGCGCAGCTGAAATATGGAAACAACTTGAAATGAGATACTCAGTAGCAAAGGGTACAAGGAAATACAGATTGCATTAGGCACTGTATGAGACTAAACAACAAGGAAAACCAGTGTCAGATTACTACACTGAGATGAAAAGTGTGTAGGAGGAATTGGAAGCTCTGAGTGAATTTCCCCCCATTTCACAATTAACCACAGAGGTGTCTGCATACATGTATGCAGRACACAAAGAAGAATAGGAACATAGGTTATTTCAGTTCCTAAATGGTCTTGATGACTAGTATGGGGCTTAGAGAAGTCATGTATTGATGATGACACCCTTGCCAACTGTTGAGATGGCTTGTAGTATGATACAACAAGAAGCATCACAAAAGGAAATTATGAAATCCGGGAAAGAAGAGAGTGAAGGTCTAGCAATGTACAGTAAGAAAAATGACTTGACTTGTGGAAATTGTGGAAAAACAGGACACACCACAGAGAAGTGTTGGGCTTATAAGGCCTGTGGGAAATCAGGACACAGTTATGAGAAGTGTTGGACAYTAATTGGATATCCAAACAAGAATTCAAGGAATCAAAGAGATACGAAAGGCAAGGAAAAGGAGATACAAAACAATCGAAATTATGGGAAAGAGCAACAACAAAGGTGGTCTAAAGGGAAATCAACTGGAAAAGGCAAGATGYCAGCAAATGCATGCTCACACACAGAAGGAGGTGGTAGTGGTCCAATTTCTGCACAACAACTTGAACAGTTGTTAAGAATGTTGCCTTTGCCKTCAAAAGGAAGTAAAGAAGACTCTTGTGATGACATGGAGGCAAATTATGCAGAAATTATTGGGTGCAATTTTGCACAAAGACAAAATGCCGAGTGGATAATTGATTCAGGAGCTACCCATCACATGACAGGAGATTTGAGTCATGTGAGCTGTGTGGAAAAAAAAACTCAGATGGAGCAAAAATCAGTTTACCAACTGGGATGACATCAACTGTGCAGCACTGTGGAGAAGTGAACCTCAAGCGCAACTTGAAACTGAAAAAGGTTATGCACATACCAACATTTAGACATAATCTTCTTTCTGTGCAGAAGTTAACTCAAGAAGATGGATGTAAGGTAATTTTTTATCCAACCTTTTGTGTTGTGGAGAATTATGAAGGAACAGAAATCAGATCAAGGCCCTAGGAAGGGTAGTGAAAGGTATTTGTTATTTGGTAAATGAGCCAATAAAAAGTGTTTTCAATCAAATTCAGAAAAACTTGAGGACTTTGAAACCTCAAAGTGATATTGAAAAAAAAAAGGATGGCTGGAAATGCAGTATTGGCAGTACCAACTGTGATCCTATCACAAGAGAGAAACAAAAGAGGAATATGACAACCATATGGCATCATAGATTGGGCATGTACCCATTGAAAGAATCAAGAAGATTGAGAATCTAAAGGGTTTTGACTTGAAGAAGGTAGAAGAGTGCATTACCTATTTTGTGGCAAAATTCACAGAGCTTCCATTTTAGAAAAATGATAAGAAAGCAAAGGATATATTTGAGCTCATTCATATTGACACATGGGGGCCATATAAAGTGAGCACTAGGCAAGGATATCAGTACTTTCTTACAATTATGGATGATCACAGTAGGGTGACCTGGATTCACTTACTCAAAGCTAAAAGTGATGCATTCACAACAATTGAAGGTTTTATGCACATGGCCAAAACACAATATAACAAGAATGTCAAAAGATTAAGATCTGACAATGCTTGGGAATTTGAAGACAAAAAGTGCAAGCCTTTCTTCAATGAGCAAGGAATAATTCATGAGACTTCATGTGTAGACAGGCCACAACAAAATGTAAGAGTAGAGAGGAGACACATAAGCCTTCTTGAAATGGGGAGAGCTCTCAGATTTCAAAGTGGACCTCCCTTGCAATATTGGGGAGATTGCATCATGACAACTGTGCATATAATCAACAGATTGCCAACTCACATCTTGTAAAATCAGACACCATACGAGGTATTGAACCAACATAAACCTGATTATTCTAAATTGATATGCTTTGGTTGTCTTGTGATTGCTGTTAATCCTGATAGAAAATTAGATAAGTTCAAGCCAAGAGGTGTGCCTTGTGTATTTCTAGGGTATCCCCTTAAGAAAAAGGGGTATATAAATTACTTAATCCGTTAACTAATCAAACATTTGTTATCAATGATGTAAGTTTTTATGAGCATATCTATCCCTATCGTGTTTTCAAACCTAAAAGCAATTCCTCAACTCCTTTGTCTCACCCTGAGTTCCACATTGATGATGTGTGGCTAGACCAAGAAGAAGATGAAAARAACTTCATTCAAACAGAAGAAAATGAGAGTAATCAAAATGAACATGATGCTTCTTTGCATCAACAAGTGCCTACAGTTAGGCAATCAACCAGGACACACAGGCCAACTGTGTGCATGACACAATAATTATTATATAGGAAATGTCAATTTACTTGAGCAAGTTCCTGAAGCCAAAAATTGTATCAACACACTTGCCAATCCTACCTTTGCATGCTTTTTCTCTGTGGCAGTGGAGTGTTGTGAACCTAAGTCCTTTAAGGACGCGGTCACACGACCACAGTGGGTAGCATCAATGAATGAAGAATTGGATGCTCTAGAACAAAATCATACATGGATTATCACCAATCTTCCCAAAGGAAAAAAACCTATAGGGTGCAAATGGATATACAAAACTAAGTACAATCTTGATGGATCAGTAGAGAGACATAAATCAAGATTTGTAATTATGGGCAACAGGCAAAAATATGTGATAGATTATGAGGAAACTTTTGCTCCTGTGGCTAAATTTGCTACTGTTAGATCCTTTTTAGCTGTTGCTTCTATTCAAAATTGGTTTGTGCATCAAATGGATGTTAAGAACGCTTTTTGACATGGTGACTTGCAGGAGGATGTTTACATGAAGATGCCTCCAGGCTACAATAGGATTGGGCACAGAATTTTAATTCATTCCCAGGGGGAGTGTGTGTCATCATCTTCAATAAATCAGGTGAGTAAACTCACKAAATCTCTCTATGGTCTAAAAAAGGCCCCWAGACAATGGTTTGCAAAGCTTAGAGGAGTCTTGATGCAATACTCATTGAGTCAATCTAAATGTGACTATTCTCTTTTTACTAAGGTGGAAGGGAATTCATTTACTGCAATCCTAGTCTATGTTGATGACTTGTTTATTGGCAGCAATGACTTGGAAGCAATTCAAGCTACCAAAGCCTTTCTTTCCTCACAGTTCCACAAAAGGACTTAGGAGAATTAAGGTACTTCCTTGGTATAGAGGTTGATAGAACTGATCAAGGTATATTCTTGTCACAAAAGAAATACTTGACTAATGTTCTAAAACAATACAATTTACTTCAATGTAAGCCTTTGAAGTTGCCTATGGACTCTCATCTTAAGATCACCTCTGATATAGGTGATCCTCTTAGAGACATTTCCAAWTATCAGCAGCTCATTGGAAAGCTCATTTATTTGACTCTTACAAGGCCTAACATTGCCTTTCCTATTCATGAGCTTAAACAATTTATGCACAAGCCTACTACAGTGCACCTGAAAGCAGCCAAGAGAGTGTTCAGGTATCTCTCTGCCTCCTCGACCAAGGAATTTTACTAGACTCTTCCTCTGCAGCAAAATTAGCTGCTTATTGTGATAGTGACTAGGCAGGTTGTCCAGTCACAAGAAGATCAACCTCTGGTTTTTGTATCATGTTGGGCCATTCTCCCATATCTTGGAAGAGCAAAAGACAAACTGTAGTGGCAAGATCTACTGCATAAGCAAAGTATAGGTCCATGGAATTAACTGTGTGTGAGGTGATGTGGCTAAAGCAACTTCTCAAAGACCTTGGTCTCAAATCCTTAGGTTCTACTCCTATCTTTTGTGATAATCAGGCAGCTCTAGCTATTTCTGCAAATCCTGTACACCATAAGAAAACCAAGCATGTAGACATTGACTGTCATTTCATCAGAGATTAAACTCATGAAGGTGTGATCTAACCTACCTACATCCCATCTCAAAAGCAACTGACTAATGTCTTTACTAAACAACTCTCAGTGAAGCAGCATCAAGAACTAATGAGCAAGCTAGGAGTGTCCTCACCTCCACGACCAGCTTAAAGGGGAGTGTAGGAGAATTTAGTGTTAAAACCAGGCCTTATTGGACGTGTGTTTTTTGTTATGTAGCCCATAGTGGCCCTTTTTACTCTAATCTGTCTTGTTAGGCTTTATAATATCCTTTTGGGATCATGTGCCTGTTTAATGATTGCATGCGACATTAGAATATGCTCCTAAGATGCTCTAGGGTTTGCTTGGCTTGGTATTTATCCTTGTATGCTAAGAACGTACAACAGCTTTTGATTACAAATGAATGAATGAAAGTTTGAGCCTTTGAGAGTAAAAATGCATGCTACTGTGTTCTTTAGCAGCTCGAATGAAAAGACTTACAAGTCTTCAATTATAAAGACGACTCCTCCCACTAGAAGGAAAGGGAAAATAATAAAAATATACACAATTTTAATCAATTTTGTCTGAGAAATAAAGAGCAAATAGACAAACCAATCAAATAATCAATTGTGCGTATTTGTTATTGGATGTTCTCTGCTCATGTGAACATAACTGCATATTGTTTTAATTTATTCCATTTTGGGATATATTTTTAATCTTTTTTAAATGAGGTTGGACATACAATGTTTCTTAGTTTTCTTACTTTTTCCTTATACATTTCCTCTCCAAGTAGTTTGTCTTTTTTTACACTTGCACCATTTATCCCTTAAATCCATTTGAGTACATTTCAAACAGGCGTGAACGAGATCTTTTGAGTTTAATTCCATGGTACTTAAGTTCATTTCAGTTCACTTCAGTTCATCCAACTTAATCTCACCTAACTTTCGCTCTTTGCTAATTATATTAGTTTTACTATTACTACTACTATTATTGTTGTTATTATAATTATAATTATAATTATTATAATAATTATTATTATTATAAAACCACCAAAACGTGTTAAGCTTTACAAACAACAAATATCAAACAAATTACAAGGAGTTGGAGGGGAGCTGTGATACAATCTAGGCCCCCGCTCCTCTAGCRATTGCAAATCCTATCCTACCAAAGATGTGAGCAGCAGCACGTGTGCCGATGTCCTGAGCACTACCGAGAGCAAGCAGAACACGGTGTYGAAACACAGAATAGCGGAACACCTAATCGTTAGCAAAGAACCGAACGATAAGTCTTACTGTTCATTGGCCTAAACTCGAGATCGGGACCGCCCATAACCAATKTAAAGAGTGATCTCCCTGCTGTGATTTCCATAGGGTAACTTGARGTGAAGATAAGGACAAGGTGGATTCTACATCAGAAGTAACCTTCGTGAAATATATGTCTACCAATTTCTTTATGAGTGTGGGGGCAACGATCTCACAAGGTCTACTTATAAGGTCAGTCTCCACGGTCCTGTTGAAAAGACCTGGGGCATCTTCAATGGTCGATCCCGGGCCATCAACACTAGAAAGTCGAAGAGGCGGAGCTTGTAAACCAGAAGACTGCAAACGGGATGCAAGGAAAGTATAATGTCGAACATCACCAGCTGAATATACACCCAATCCTTCATAAGAAAATGGTAAGGTGGAAAGTCCCCATCGCCAATCCCAAAAACCAGGCCCCGAAGCAGTCACAATACGCTACAAAGAACCTCGAAGAGCCGCATCAAAAGATAATTGAGCCGTTTCAAAAAGAGGAGACGGACAAGTGCGCAAAGCAAAGTAGAGTTTGGAAACTCCAATACACGCACGAAGAAGCAATAACTCACACTAGGGATCATTAAGCCTAGAACCAACATCCATCAACACAATAGTCTTCGAAACRCACTCCGAGACCAACTCCTGACAGAAAGAAGAACACGTACTGARGGGGCCACCAAGTAACTTAACACCTTGCGTAGGCCGAGCAATATTCGAAGGAAAGACACCCTCAAGACGACTGCGTGGGTCCTCTAATGGCCAGAAGACCTCGATCTTCTAAACATTCACGTGGAGACCTAAACGAGGCCCCTCCTCTAAAATCATCTTAAGAACCTTACCAATCACCAAAGTATCACCAATGGTAGTGCCATCATCCAAGTACGAAGCCTGAAGAGATAGATCAAAAGAATCTCTGATTCGACACACCAACGGATGAAGAACCAAAGCAAAAGGCAAAGGGCCGAGAGGATCCCCCTACTGCACACCTTGACAAGACCATAAGGTATGCTCCCCATAATACAACCRCGGTGGAGAAGAGTAGCAGAATTCAACCCAAAGTGAAAGAGCAAGACAATGTTGTCGAACCTCACCTAACAAAGCCTATCGATCGATTAAATTGAACGCATTTTGAAAATCGACCAATAACATGGAGAGGTCGACATCGGCCCCACGGGCCTCAACTAGYCGATTGACAGCATGGAGAATGGCCTCACCACTTGCCGGAACACCAACTCCAAACTGGAGACCTCCTAAGTAGTTCCCTAAACGCGGACTAATCAAAGCTGCTCCGACCTTAGAAACAAGGCGCCTCCAAATAATGCCCACAYCAATAGGCCGGATACCACCTTCAGGCTTTAATTATTATTATTATTATTATTATTATTATTATTATTATTATTATTATTATTATTATTATTATTATTATTATTATTATTATTATTATTATTATTATNATTATTATTATTATTATTATTATTATTATTATTATTATTATTATTATTATTATTATTATTATTATTATTATTATTATTATTATTATTATTATTATTAACACCAAAACGCCTCAAGCTTTACAAATAACAAAATGAACTGATCTACAAGAAATTGAAAGGGACCCGAGATACAATCTGGCCCCCATTCCTCTAAATACAGCGAAGTCAATTCTGCTGAAGATGTGAGCAGCTACACATACCCCAATGTCCTGAGTTTCGGAGAACGTTTAGATCTGCTTCAGAAGTGCAACAACTCCCTTATCTAATTCGCCTAAAGAAGAGAAGGAAAAAGGAAGGAAACCATAGTCAATATCCCTACACCGCGCCAAATACTTATTCCGCTTCCAATTCCGTTGTGTTGCTGCAGCCATCACCCAAACATATACAAAGTCAGCTAACCCAGATTGCTTCAAAGGAGAAACCTCATTAGGTCAACACACACATCCTAGTCGCCTTCCAAAAAACCAAGTAAGACATCCGCAGGTTGAAGAGCCCCGTCGTTCCCATCAGACAACCCAACATTTACCTCCTTGCGAGCAGAAATCCTAGATCGATAACAGACGTCAAGAAGGGTATCGCGGACAACATTGTGACGGTGCTTAATACCCATSAACCCCGAGCAAGACTGATCGTGCCTAAATCTACCGCACATGTATGMGTCAATTACTGTAAATATAGGGTGAGCAAGGTATCGTATCCACAAGGAGGTCTAATCAAGTACCAAATTTAGAAATTCTAATATTATTTAGACGATTAAAACAAGTGGGAAAATTATTAATTAAACTAATTAATAACGTTAAAAGTAAAGTCTAACAAGTATGAGAAGTAGTTCTAGGTTTCGGGTTTCACCAATTATTACTCTATTTCTTAGATATAAATTAATTGTAGGGTTGAAATAATATATCGCAATGATCGAATTTGCTAAAGTGTATAATCTCCTCTTCCAAGATAGAATATTTATATCTATATCACTATTACGTCTGCTTCCGTGATCATAACAATTGACATAAACTCATTAAGAACATGAATTCAAGTAAAAGAATTCCTCAAGTGTATAACTATTCCTAAAATCATACTACTTGACGTTTGTTAATCCCACGAACTAATATTAAACTTTCACTTCCGCTAATAATTTAATACCTTAAACATATAATCAATTGGCCACATTAATTATACGAAATAATAASAAGATTAACAAATTACAATAATATAAATCAAACCCAAACAAATGATTCATTTCATTGGTAAAATAATAAAAGGCTACATCCCWAACCTAGAACAAATAAATTTAGCAGACATAATATTCAAATCAAACCAATTGTATAACAATGAAAAATCAATATTCGACATAATAATTATTTAAAGTTTAACAATAAAATAAATAAATTGAYAAAGAAACATATTAAACTCCAGAATAGATGAATCGCGTTCGATTCATACTCGTTCCGGCTTTGTGTTCGTGGGTATCCTTTGGCTCTCCTCTMTTTCTTGGTCTTGRGACTTGCGTCTTCTCCTCATATCCTCCCCCTTGTGCGTCTAATCTCGAGTATATTGATATACTCCAACTACCTAATGTGAGCACCTAAGATAACTATCAGCTTGATTTCCGAGTTTGTTGTTGTGTGTTACACTATTGTTGCTTGTTGTTATTTTCTTTGCTGAATTGTTGTTGCTTAGTTATTGACTTGTTGTTATCTTTTTTTTCATTTATCATATTATATTATTAATCATCCACTTTCACGTGCACAAATATGATAGAACTTGATTTCTATCATTTTTCCTCGTCTTGTATACAATTTCGGCCTATAACACATAATTTAAGCCATTTTAAATTATCATTAATCAATATAAGAGACTTAATTAATAAGAGATAAAATACCAAATACAATTAAATGGACTATTTTTCACACGTGAAATAATTTATCACTCAAAATATTCATATTAGTCCAAAAGATAGACTAATCATAATAAATATAATAAATCCCCCTTACTCTAAAATGTGAGTATTGTCCCAAAGTATAATCCCCAATATACCCCTAATTTTGTGCTTTTTTACTCCTCTACCCCATTCACTTTCCAACTCACCATTCTACCTCATCAATATAATTCCTTTCTTTTGACACCTCATTACCCTCTTTACTCCCCCTAATTATCCCCCATTTTGTCCCTCTCATCAACTTCCTCATCCTTCAATTCTATTTCACTTTCATGAATTATGGAATGATAAACCAACTGTTGAACTGTCCCTGATTTTGATGTTCACAAATCACAATCACTTCTTTGCTTGCTTTATTTATTTTTTAAAATTCCAAGTTAGATATCAACCACCTAAGCGAAGCTAAGATACTATCAAGTTTGGATAAATAACTAACAATAGTTGGGATATCATTGGTCATTAATATGGTATATTTGTAATTATAAATTAGTACTCCGTATCCCCCTTACTCTAAAATGTGAGTATTGTCCCAAAGTATAATCCCCAATATACCCTTAATTTTATGTTTTTTTACTCCTCTAGCCCCTTCACTTTCCAACTCACCTTTCTAACTCATCAATATAATTCCTTTCTTTCGACACCTCATTACCCTCTTTACTCCCCCTTATTATCCCCCATTTRACTTAAATGTGAGCAACGTACCCAAAGTATGTTTACCCTTGTACCCTCTTTTTCCTATTTATTCCCTTCCCTGCCATTACTTGTTATTATGTTTTTGTATGTTCTCCTCTTTCACTTTTCTTGGTTTACCTTTTCTTCTTCCCTTCTCATTCTCTTCTTACCCAATTTTGATTTACCCAACATGCTTGAGAATTGTCTTCCCCATTTTCTTTGTGGTTCTTGCGATCCATGGGCCCCAATCGATTTGTTCTTCTTGGGTGGTTGTGCGTCGAATCTCGAGGTGGAGGTGCATAATGTGCATCTGTTTTCAGCTGTAATATTTGGTGAATTGATTGTTCGTGGCTTGAGGTAGGTTGCCTTTTTTGGTGGTTTCATTGTTATTGGGGTTATATTGTTTGCGGGGGTGGGGTGGCCGGTTTTCTATTGTGTMATTCGATTGGTTGTTGCYTGTGATTAATTTGGTGATTTGTATCGAAAAAGTTAGGGTTTGCATTTTAATTTGGGTTTTCGAACAATTTTGGGTTTAGGAGAGATTGCGATTTTGGGGGTTTTTTTCCCCTTTTTTGCGAGTATCTGATTTTAGAGAACTTTCGATTAATTTGACCTCTTTTTTTTTACCACGTTTTTCTTTTATTTTGATCTGATTATTGTGCAAGGATCGCAGAAATCAAATTCCTCAAATTGTCTTTCATTCCTCAAATTTGCAGAAATTGAAGAAAGAGAAAGCTACAAAAAACTGGCGAGATATACCTCATTTCTAGGAACATTTCATCAGGTATTTATCTATTTTTCGTTAATGTATTGTGCAACTCTTGTAAATTTCTTTTAAATATACTGTGAAATTGATATGTTTTCTTCATACCCAGTTGAAAATTACATGTAAAGATTGAATCTTTGATCTTTTAGGTCATTTCTATTTCATTTCATCTAAATCACATGCAAGTGGATGTAGTCCATAATATATTTTTTGTGAATCATGTAATTCTATCTATCTGTATTATTTGGTTTCATTTCTCATTTCTAGGAAAAAAAACTTAGAGAGAATAAGTGAAAAAAATCACCACAATATTTACAACATAGTGTCATTCTATTGCCTACCCACTTCTCCTTCGAAATCSTTTTTTGTTTTTGCTATAATAGGTTCAATCAGATGGAGTATTGTTAMTAATTAAAAAACATGTGCACTTTGGAGTCTCTTTGAAATTCTGATATAGTCTCATGACTTGGGATTGGGATGGTTTGAATTGCGATTTAGGATTTTATCCATTTGATTGTTTGTGTGGGTTTAGATCTTTCTTTGAGTGGGTTCGATTTTATCCATTTGATTGTTTAATTGTTTAGTTTCAAATTTGATTGCTTAGTCGTTTGAATTGGGATTGGGATGGTTTGAATTGCGATTTGGGAATTTAGGAATCGGGTTGGATTATATTCAATTTTGCATTTTGAGTTTGCTGCGACCCATGGAGCCCAAAAAGGCATCTTTTCTTCTGGCAACTTTCATTAGCTGAAGTTGTGTCAAATTGGTTCAATTAGAGATTAGCGTGGTTTAATGAATGGCTGAATTAATTGATTTCAGCTAATGAAATTCGATGTTTTGATGGGGATTGTGTGAGTTTTGGGTTTTGTGAATATGGAAAGTTAAGATGAGTGAAGGTTAGTTTTTATGTGATTTATGAGGGAGATAATTGTACACACCATATTGATGGACTAATGGTTGGATGGAAGGGGGTTGTCAAGTGCTTTCGAATTTGTTATGATAAATGTTTTATTGTTCTTCATGGGTGTAAATGGGTAATTTGGCTGTTTTTGGCGCAAAAATATGGCTAATTGAAGGGATGGAGACTATAGGTGCGTCTTAATGCACAGTACTTTTGATGTTATATTTCAGTATTATAGATTTGAGGCCATATTAAGCTGTATTATGCTGGTTATATGATAAGACAAGAGGTTGAATATGGGATATGTAAAGCTTCATGGTTGAGATATAGCATTTTGTTCCTTTCCCCGCTCTGCTCAGACAAGTAATTGTATTGCTCATCTTGGGAATAGAACATATTATACATAGGCATCACTTTAAGATTTGACAAATGGTGTTTTACATAGAAAGGAAGAAAAAGGGGGGATAAAGGAAGTAAAGTCAAACTCTAATTTATGAGGACTATAACAAAGGAGGCTATTTTAAAGATTTTGGTTATGTGTTGTGAAAATCACTCTCTGCAATATTTGATTTTGCAATTTTTGGGATATGGTAATTAGTGACGAGCCGACGATGTCAAACATATTCTTTTTTCATGGAGCGTTTGATGAAATCAGTCTCTGTCTACATATGGAACCTCTGTACTTATCTAAGTGTTTTGGTTTGATATACTTGTGTTCTTYTGTTATTTATACATATTCTTTGTTCARGGAGTGTCTGATGAGATTAGGCACGAGCTAAAGTAAGGATGACGGTGGTTTGTGCACTTCTGCTGGRACCTTGCTCTCATTGACATAGGTGGGCAATTGGGCATGATTAGACAAATTGCCCTTGAGCCCTAGATCAGCATTACATTRCTCTGTTGGTACAAACTGCGCTCAACAACATTACATTCTCAATAAAACATATAAAGTCTATCATGCAGCAACGTTTCTGTGATTCTTTTGTAATTCATTTATTGCATATAGTGTCATGTGAGTTTACTTGTTTCGTATAGTGTATGTGAGATTACTTGTAGTAGGACGCAAGATCAGTTGGTTTTCTCCCTAATGGTTCTTGTTGTTTTTTATTCCACCTTTTAGTAATATTTTTTCTCTCTACCTCTCTCTCTTATGGAAGTCCAGGCATCCTCCACTCCTTCATACCTTTTAAAATATTTCCTCTTTTTTTAACGTGTGTCGTGGTGATTGCACTTATAAAAGGTTAATATAGGTAAGGTGATTGACTCTCATAAGCCTACTTGCTTATAAGCTATCCGTGATGTGACAACTCAATCTTGTATGAGGAGTTGAGGACAAAATGTAGTAATAATAGCTGGCGAAGATGAATTTATCATCAAATGTTTTTATGGGCTAAGTATAGCTGCACATGAAATGAATTAAGTTTATGCTTTCCACAGCATTTGTTTTCTGCCTTTTTGGTGATCAAGCACATAATTTGCTTAAGAATCGATATTGCTTAGTTGAATGTGTGTCTTGATCTGTCTACTAAAGGGAGGAAATATGAAAACATAAAAGAAAAGGCACTGGTCATGTAAAGAATGTAGAATAAAGAACAGAACCTTGRAAGAACATCTTTTTGAATTGATTTTAAGCATACCTAAAATTTGGTCATCAGTATTCATGAGTCCGGGAGACAGGTTTCTATAAACAAGTGACTAAATTTTTATCTARAGCTTATCAATGTTCAATAAAAGGTACTATGTTGGGTCARGAGAACAATTTATCAGATGTTGCAGCAAAAGTTTGTTGTGAGGGAGCTGAGTTCTTAACTGGTTGGCCCAGGTCTTGTGAATGCTCTTTGATTTCTTTGGGGAAGACCAATTCCAGTACCTGGCGACAAAGACTCAAATGGTGCATATAATCATGAGCCCCAAATTTATATGCCCATAGCAATAACAAGGTAAGAATCATATGTATGTTAAATTAAAAAAAGTCCTTTRATAATTCAATTTGTTGCTATATTCTTAACAGTTTGTATAAGAATTATAACAATGTTGACTTTTGTGTGTCTMTTTTCATATTTGTATCGAATTTGATTTCAAAAGGCCTAATCATTTGTGGTTCAACTTACATGATGACATTGATCTACAAATACAAGTGATTATGAACTTGCTTACATTGGACTAAAGTACCACAAGTTCCGTTAAAATCCACCAGGCACCAAGTACCCGGTTGTGCTGAGCCTTAGCTGTTTCTAGGTGATTTTGTGGGGCTTTCATGGTTTTTTGCCGGGAATGCTGCATATATGTGTGCTAAATGTGAGGCATTTGTTATGATTAAACAAAATAAGTCAGCTAAGTCTTTATTCATCTTAATATGACTTTACGCCAATGGGAGATTACTCAAAGTTATTGAATGGTAGATTATTGTGGATTTGATGCATGACCTATACAAGACAACTCCTTAGGTTTAACTAGATTAGCCTCGTGCGATGCACGATTTATATAATTTGTTTTTTGAAAAACAAAAATTAAACGAAACATTACAATTTACAACCAAATAAAGTTTGTAAGGTTTATATTTGTTTAATGTTAAACAWTAGGTGGCTTTTGGGGTTAGGCGGCTAGAATTAAGTTGCACGATAATTCCCGAACAAATGCTCAATTTTAAAATAAAATTTAAATTATCCAACTTAAAACTTGATTTTAAAAAATAAAAGTTGGTTCAAAGTTAGCAATAAACCTGATATATGTTCCAACATTTAATAACCTTATCATCATTATTAATATTTTTTCATTTTTTTTATTTAATCATTCAACTAAGGAGTTTTCGGGACGGAAATTTGGGAGGGAAAAAAAGAAAGGTGGGATCTGTATTTAGTTTAGTATATAGATATATAGATAGATTAGTGGAAGATTGTTATGCTCAGTAATAGGCTGAATGACAATCCTCTTCCGTTTGAATGATGTTAAAGTGCAAGAGTGTTTTGTCCGTGATCAGAAACCGTGCAAAACACTAACATTCTGAAACTTGGCAAATCCATCTATTTCAATTCTATTTGTAAGTATGCACTGGTGATTTATTACGCAGGTGGACCTTTCTAAGGCTTAGTTCAAGGACAGCTTGGCTGTGGTGCCACACTAAATTCTGGTTAGCTATTCAGTCACAATTAACACGCGTGGAATGTGTTGAACCCAAAGCGTCGATAGTGTTATAAGTCTTGAATGTATATTTTTTCTTTAGTGAGTTATATAAATTGTTGAAAAACATGCTTCGCAGACACAAATAACTATATGTTGAAGGAATTGAAATGACAAGATTGAACTCTGTGCTTTTGAAAAATAAAAGAATGTAAAAAAATATAGTTTGTATAAGACGATATTAGAAGTAACGTATTAGTCCTTTAGAGATATGAGTTCATGAGACTAAAAATTTGTTTACCAATAAAACAATCCTGAACTTAATTGTTATTCTATTCCTTGTAAGTACAYGCATTTTTATTTGGCTTTTGGGGTCTTTGATTTTGACTTTCTTAACAGGTGCTCTGCTTTCCTACCTTCTTCAACCTGTTAATGTTTCTTTATTCACCATTGGGAAATCATGTAACAGTTCTCAAAACCTCTTCCCGAAGGACAGCTTAAGGAGAGCTTTGTATGATAGGCTAAACCCTGTATCAAATATATCAGTTGGGTCTTTATGGGTGAATGAGGTTCGTCTTGTGTAAAAGAGAGTATCGATTTTAATATACTTTGGTTCATATTGGTAAAGTGTTAGATACAACCAGTTATATCATGCATATTATTAACATGAGACATACTTGCTTGTAAGTCAAATTTCACATAATACGATGAGTTGAGACCAACTTAAAATAAAATGTGTGGTATATTAATTAGACATACATATACCATGAATGGACAATTTATAAAATTAATTGACAAACCCACAGCATGTCACGAGAGCCAATTTTGGTAACTTGGGCTCAACTCAGTGCGTATAACAAACCTAAAATTCAAGGGCATAAATTTGYAGGGGTATAGCGTAGAAAACTTAATACCTTGGGGTATTTTGTAGAAAATCCCAAAAAATAAGGGCAATCCCTCTCTGTTTTGGTTTCACTATTTGGGTTTTGGTTCACATAATTACCTAGGTTTAGGTTCTATTTGTCATTCAACCTTCTCAATAAGCCGTATAAAAACTTACACGASTTTCAAAGAGAAATAACAATTTTATTAAATTATCCCACCTTCTTTATGCATTTAGATTATGTGAATAAAACATGTTTGATTGGTCGGTTTGCACGGCTATGGTGTTACAAACTATAATGAAAGTATAATACTTTTGTCATTATTTTTCAACTAAAAAAATTACTCCGTAAATTAGATAATGAAAATAGTTAATCGTACATATAAATTAACATATTTTTCGTACAATATGTTCGCGTGGAACACGGCGRGCGCCGTGTGCCACTAGTTATACTCAAAAGTGATATAATATGGAGGTAAAATATAGGTAAAATAAGCACTTATCAAAGACATAATATCATCCCTAAAATATCCCCATCAAAAACTCGCGAGTAAARAGAGTATGGAGCCGAAATGGAGAATAAAGGAACTACACCCAACCGATAACAACGAATTGAACGTTAAGTCGAACCATTCATAATCTGACCCAAATCCGAGATCGGAACCACCCGAAGCCATACAGTGGCATGATCCCCCTGTTAGGATTTTCATAAGGCAGTCTAACGGGTAGACAAAGAGAATGTGGATTCCGTAGATGAGTAACTAGGGCTGTCCACTATTCGAACTCTAATTTGGACTCGAATTTTTTGATATTTGAATTTACGGATTGGTTTCGAACTCAAAATTTTGAGTCCAAAAGTTCCAAACTAATCCAAGTAGTCCGAATTACTTATGAATATATACTCCAATCCAATCCAAATAGTCCATATGTAATTTAAAAATAATTATTGGTAAATATTAATATAAAATATTATAAACATTAATAATGAATGCCAGTGTTAAAGACCTTGCTTTATTTTGTGTTGAAGGAATTAAGATTTTGCTTTATTATGTTTTATGATGATCAAGACATATTTCTTATATTTGTGATTTTATGCTGTGGATTTATGATTTGTAATGAACTTGTTTTTGTTTGTTTGAATTAATTCATTATGGTTTTTTTTATTTTATCTTATGGATTTATGAATTTTTAGTTGATTTTTTATTATTAATTCGGATTGGATCAGATTGGATTTGAATTTTGATTTTTAATTTGGATTGGATCGGATTTAATGTAGAAAATTTTTGATTGGATGTGAACTAAGATTTAGAAAATTTTGGATTCGATGTGAACTAAAAAAAATTAAAGTCCAAATTTATTTTGGATTGGATTGGACTAAAGACACCCCTAGCATTAACCTTCGTGAAATACAAATCTATCAATTTCTTCATGACCATAGGGGCAACGATCTCACTAGTATAGGGTTACTCATAAGGTCAGTCTCCACGATTCTATTAAACATATCTATTACACCGTCAAAAGCCAAACCAAAACCATCAACGCTAGAATACCAAAGAAGTGTAGCTTGTAAATTGGAATATTGTAGTCGCAACGCTAGAAAAGCATAGTATCGATTGTCGAACATCACCCGCCGAACGAACATCAAAACCTCTGTAAGAAAAAGGTAAGGTGACAAGTCGACATTGCCAATCACCAAAACCATGACCCGAAGCCGTGACAATACGTTCCAAAGAAGCGCAGAGCAAGGTCCACATCAAAAGAGAGTTGACCTGCCTCGAAAAGATGAGGGGGGCAAGTACGCATAAAAAAAATAGAGTTTTGAAACTCCAGTACATGCACGAAGAAGTAACAACTCACATTGAGGATCAATAAGCTTAGAAACAACATCTATCCATGAGATCAATAGTCTTCGACACTCTATGTGAAACAAGCTCACCACAAAAGGAAGAATCTGCACTAAAATGCCACCAAACAACGGAACCCCAAGCGAAGGTCGAGCAATATCAGGAGGAAGGACCCCCTTAAGACAACTACGTGGGTCCTCAGAAGGCCAGAAGAGCTCTGATTTCGCGACGTTAATATAGAGGCCGAGACGAGGTCCCTCCACCGAAATCAACTACAAAACCTGCCCAACCATCAAGGTATCACCAATGATAGTACCATCATCCAAATACAAAGCCTACAAACTTAAGTCAAATYWGTTCCTCATCACCACGAGCCTCAAACAAACGGATAAAAAACATGAAGGATAGCCTAACCAATTACCGGAACACCAACACCGTACTTAAGCCCCCCAAATAGCAACCCAAATGAGGACCAATAAAAGTAACTCCAACCTTAGAAACAAAGAGTCTCCAAAATGTACCCACAACAATGGGAAGAATACCACCACAGGGCTTGACAAGAGYCGGCAACAGAGCACAAGCAATATATACAGATAACGCGGTAGGACAAGCACCGGCAAGAAACAAATTAACCACCTATGCATGTGTGATAGATTCCACAGTAGCTCTAACTTAAGGTTTTCCGTTTTCATGTATAGTGGAGCATACGCCTTTTATTATGAAAAGAGACCACATTTTGGAACTAGTAACGAATATAACCAATTTTAATACTATAGACCCCTAAACTAAAGCCTCTTTGCCTACCATATGAAAATTATTAAGAATCAATTCCCATTCCTCCAATGGAATTCCTTTTCATTTGGTGTGATACACTCCTATTATATAGTATTCGTGTGTTTGGGTATGTAGAGAGATGTTGCTAGGGAATTAATATATATATTAATAATATTTAATATATATATATAGTATATAACTATATATTATATATATATTTATATTTATATATGAATATATATATATATATATATATATAATATTTGCCAGTAGAAGTTATATAGGCCGGTTGAACGAAGTTGAATCTAATGAGTAGAGAAACCTTAAAATGAGAAGTAGTGAGAGAAGCAGATTTGATCGTTTGATCTTTTGAATACACGGTAAATGTGCATAAGTAATGTAGGTATTATGTGCAGGAATATTTTTGGTGTACAGATTCAGTATTGCATATTTTTTTTGTTTTGCACAGTTTGACAAGAAAAGTCTGTGGCACATTTATTGTACAAAAAGTGCACATGTTACTTTTTCCACATGATATAGTTTGACCATCAACTTCAAAATCACAACGATTCAAGAGAGTTGTTTTCACGCTTCTCATTTTAAGGATGCTTTTACAAGTTTGAGACTCCTGAAACTCATTATACGATGATAATTAGTATTATAGCTTATAGTAGATCATATGGATTTATCATTATATATACTAATATGGGAGTG
>SNQN01004027.1:22069-51161 GCA_008642245.1 Bassia scoparia
AGGCTCAAGTGTTATGTCTACATCATGAATTACTAGTTGCAGAGGGCCATTTCCTCTTCTTATGCCTTCAGAATTAGAATTTTGAAATGAAAAGAGGGATAAAACTGTAATATATTAAATGGTTTTGGAGCTAAAGAATTGCCCTTTTTTTATCGGCACTCTAATACTAATGTAGTATGGAAATCCTGCACAAGTGTAACTGTGCTAATTCTTATTTAWCATTTRTTGACCTTGCATTGATTGTAATTTGCAGGGAATTTGAAGATGTCTATGATGGTCAGAAATTTATAAGTAGCTTGGATGGGGTGGTAAGGGTAGTAAAGCAACCACCTTCAAAAATATCAATCAAGAAACTAGCAGTTGTGAAGGTTCCAAATCGTGTTACCAAAGARCACATTGTTGAAAGTATTGAACCAGTGTTCAGGGAAAAGGGCAACATCAGGCTAGCTACRTATTTTCCATCAGTAAACATGAAGAAATCTGAACTGAAAAGTGAAGTTGATGCTGTTGCATGCACGGCAATGTTTCAGACACTAGAGTTGCAACCAGAGGTTAGAGGMGTTGTGGACTCAATGGTGGAGCGTTTAAGAACATTGAGTCGAAAGTCAGAYGGTCGTTTTGTAGCTGTGGATCTGAGGATTGATGTTTTGGAAAAGAAGGGTTGCAAAGATAAAAATGGTTCTAAATCAAAGAGTTGTTATGATGCCGGAGAAATTGCTACGTTTTTGAGAAGTGTTGGTTTTGGCAAGGATACCACAGTTTATCTCACCCAATCGCGATGGGATAGCAGTCTTGATGCACTAAAGGAATATTTCCCCAGAACCTACACCAAGGTACTATTTGCTAAATTTTTSYTTCACTGGATTGCACCTTGCATGTTTGAAAGAAAGAACCTATCATTTGGTTGAGGGCCAATAAATTCTYGACCAGACAGTTTAAGTACAMTTTCGAATAGCAGATTTAAAAGATTCTCCTTACCAATATATATTCTTACAAAGATACGCACCTTCCATCAGATTAATCCTGCCATCTCAGGACTGAATGCACTTGGAAGGAGGGTCTGATAGTGGGACTTTAGTATTGAGAACACAAATAAATAACCACTAAATCAAGACCTCATCGATACTCGCCAATATGAAACAAAGCATACCCATGATAATCTGATGAAGCATTTACCATGAATACATGATTCAATGTACATGTATTAACTTGCTTATGACATTGCAGGAGGGAATAATGCCNTTTCGAATAGCAGATTTAAAAGATTCTCCTTACCAATATATATTCTTACAAAGATACGCACCTTCCATCAGATTAATCCTGCCATCTCAGGACTGAATGCACTTGGAAGGAGGGTCTGATAGTGGGACTTTAGTATTGAGAACACAAATAAATAACCACTAAATCAAGACCTCATCGATACTCACCAATATGAAACAAAGCATACCCATGTACTACTCTCAGTCTATCACTTTGTGAACACATAATAATCTGATGAAGCATTTACCATGAATACATGATTCAATGTACATGTATTAACTTGCTTATGACATTGCAGGAGGGAATAATGCCTATGGATAAGAAAGATCAATTCCTTAATTCAGAAGCCCCAACATTGGARGAGGTCATCGACTTTTACATCTGTTCCGAAAGTGATGTTTTTGTGCCAGCCATCTCCGGCCTATTCTACGCCAATGTGGCTGGGAAGAGGATTGCTTCTGGCAAAACACAGATTCTTGTTCCAGCCAATGTTCCCAGTTCATCTGCTTCGCCAGATAATTTCCTTTCTCATTATGTCACCAAGCAAAACCACTTGGCTTATTCTTGTTTCTGCTGATAGTTATCCAAAGAAGCCAGAAGAAAAATATTGGCCGTAACGTCTATAAATGTTCAGGATTCTGATAAAACAGGCAAGTCAAATCATTTTGGGTTAGGCAATTGAGTGATTATTCATACTTAAGTTCAGGTTCCAAATAGCCTCAGGAAATGTCGAGGTTACAAAATCGTTAGAGATACAGCTTGTAATATATTTTATTAAGTTGTATTTTAGTGGTCATTCCTTAATGTAAACAGTGTGATTTCAACATGTAGTTTGCTTCAGTTTGTGGCTTATTTTGCAATATAACATGTAAGATTCTTTTCTCTCCATTTCTACGTCAAATTGCGCAGACTTCGAAAAATGGAAAACGAAAATGATTRCATAATTCCAGAAATAGGATGATATAAAGTAATTTCCCATTTTATGCTCCGTGATCATATCAAATTATCAATATATACGACTCAAAAATCCAATTAAAAGGAACTATACTGAATAAGTTAATGACATGAGTAGAAACTGATGGGTAAAATAGTTCTATATACTGTCACTTCTGCATTTACAATTGCTCTTCTGTGAGCAATATTTCTTTACAGATCTTCAGTAACTCAGCACACAAATTTTGCTACTTGCTAGAATTGTAGTATAGAAATGGGAGCCTGAGTTTCTGTTGTCTTCCTTCAAAATCTGATTTGCTGCAAGAATTTTACTCAACTTTCCGGACCGAGGAATCAACTTTCCGGACTGAGGAATCATTGCGTGCTGCAGGAAAGCAGAGAATGGAAACTTAGATGACAATATTTTTTGCTCCTGAGTTTTTACTGCAAATTATCAAATATTTCAAATAAGTTTTATCTATTACGTGCAGTTCGACTTCTCTGGAATGGTCTCCTTAACGCTTTGGACACCGGTGTCTTCGGTACTGGTATAAGCTTTCCGATAATAGCTAGAGGCCAGCTGGTAAAAAAAAAGTAAAAAGCATTAGAAATGGCAATCTCATCAACTAACAGCAGAATTTCCTGTATCACCTTGCTAAGTAAAAAATGTAGTTAAGACACAAGTAAGGGCAACATTGATATTCTGTCCCCTTTCTGTTGCCCAACTATTTGACGATTTTGTCAGATTCAATGTCAGATACCAACCTGAACAGGCCAATGGCAACTGACAGAAGCCATAGTTGCCAGTTCAGTCTAACCGTTGATGTGAACTTCCCAAGAAACTCGATGATGACTACCTGTTGAAGGTTAAAGGCAGTTTATTGGAATTAGCACAGGCAACTGACAGACTTGAAAGAAAGAAGGAAAGAAAAGTATTTCAGCAACAAACAGCAGCAGCAACACCCACCTGAAGTACAATTGTTACTGCAATTATTCCCATGAAGAGGCGATTACCAGTTAAACCCTTGAAGATATTCATTTCATCTGGCTTTCGAGCATTGAACTCATTGAACAGCTGCAACATTATAAAAAGCAGTCTCCATAACTACATCTGTGTAGATTAGTGCTTCTAAGATAAATCAGTAAAAAGGAAGTTTATAACTTACTTGACAAAGAACAAAAGCATTAAAAATTAATGTATTCTTCAACTTATTCTGATGCTCAATGTYGCCCTCTTTCAGCAGAGAAAAGCTACCGCTGCCAAAGTTGAAAATCAGGAGGACAGCAACTTGATATAGCGCCTGTCAGACCCAAAAAAAGAAGAAGTGATGTGATAACCTTTCATTATGCACATTGCTTCAAAATTACCATGAAAGACAAGACAGAGATGTTTTACCTGTACAATAAGATTTCTCCACATGATGTTTGTAACAAGAGGCTCCCTAAACCATTAGAAAGTCATACTAGCAGAGTGATCATGTATGTTGATGGTTCAAATACGATACCAACAGTGCAGGAGTTTATAAGCCATGAACGCAAGGAAAAAAATCTGTAAGAATCAATCTAAGGTCAACAGTCTGTAATAAAACCTTCTGCCCAACTGGAGCTCTACGCGATTAGCTGGTTTGAGTTGGCCTTCAGTGGCGAGTGCAAGCGCTCCTAGAGTATCCATTATAAGATTCACCCACAAAAGCTACATCGACCAGCGATTAAACATTTCAGAGATTGAAGAAAATGGGATTACACAAGAGGAAGAATTGGTCAGCCAAACAACAACTGACCTTGTTACTGCATTCAGAGGAATATTGCCTGAGAAACAGCAGCAACAACATTGATAACAAGTGCTGCAACATTTACAGGAGCTGGAATGCTGCATACTAAACTTTTGACTAGTGTTGCTGCTTTCAGAATATTCTATATTCAGTACACAAAGTCGTCCCCCAGCGCACAACCTGCAATCATATAAATGTTTCAGTGGCTTAATTCAGCTTGCTTCACCAGTTAATTCTTTCTCTGAAATTTTGGTTGCACTACTATTACAACTGAAGCAAAATTATCGTCCAAGATATGATGTCAGAAGCTTCTTTAGCCACTTCTGTTCCAGAAATGCCCATGGAAAGACCAATATCTGCCAGAAATACAACGTTAAGAACAAAAATCAGCGAAGAATGGAGAGACTTTCAGATCAAATGACATTTAAAGTTGTTTACAGTCATCACTATTTCTGAAACAATTCACATTTCCAAGATCAAGTCTCACACTTCAAGAAATCATCCTTCCTGATAGAATATAACACAAATCCACTAGAACGGCTATGACAAACATATTGAAGTAAAAACTTATCTGAGTTATAATCTGAACATATGTATCGCACAGTTCAACAAAAGATCTATAAGGTAAGCTCATTTCTCAGCTAAAACAGTTCAGTTCATATAGTACAGGATTTCCCCTTAAGTAAATTTACTCTTCTACAAGAAACTTAAAATCGGTAATTTAAGTTCTTTTATTCAAACAAATGAGATGTCCTTGACCGATTACAACCTGTTAAAGTAAGTGATCTCAGACTAACTTATGTTTTACACTGGGATAACAATCATGTTCACAATGTAAACAGTATTATTTTTCGAACTATCACCCATTAACAATCTCAATGCATCAAGGAGCGGGATGCAGTAAAAGGTGAAAACAACAACGGTTTGTTTTAGAATTTCAGCATGGTTACACAATTGATCATCAATGGCTTAAATATCACAAGTGAGGAGAAGTTATAACACAAGTTCTCTATTTATTGATTAACATAAATCACACAGAACAATGTTGTTTATGAACCGGCAAGACCTCATGAAGGAGCAGGAGCGTCATTAAGTCCCATCTCCCGTGTGACAGCTTTACAATATCACCTCCCCTTGCGCAATGCTTGCACAGAACAATTGTCATTCGGAGATGAACCTTCCATAACCTCTGGCAATAAAGCAAAAGGGTTCAATGTAAACTAATCATGATACAAGAGATTTGTTAATGATATACTTCAGATGATCACTTTTCCAGTCTAGCCTTTCTATTACATACTGTTATTTTCTTGGCAACGTCCTCTTTTCTTGTCAGAAAGTGCTCGGATGCTTTCCCTTCAATGACAACTGGTTCTATAGCTCGAGAATCCGGCTGAGGATTCCCCCACTCCATAGCAATTGCTTTGCTGTTTGGATGTTTAATCTCCAGTTACCATGCGAACCTGTGTTGCAATTCATTCTAATTAACTATTTACGTGGCACATCTGAAAAAATTAAGGCAGAGAAAATTGATTTTGTTGATCAATTATAAACCTTTTTAACTGAATCATCTTACATTAAGTTCACAGTGCTGAGATTTTTCTTGATATTGCTAKCAATGAATCTACATACAAGTATTCAAAAATACACAGAMTATCCTACTATACCTTCACACCAGCAGCTGTACAAAGTCTCACAGCTTCATCGACACCAGGTCGACAAGGATCCTACACAAGCACATAAATACAATTGAGACAAGTACATTAAGATAATCCGAGAACACGAATACACGATGATGTAGCTACTTAGTGTTTAGCAAGCTACTTGGCTTGCATTAAAAGTAGTAATCTAATCACATTCCATACCTTTATGCCAACAATGGCTACCAAAATCAGATCATCCTCTGGTAAAGTCCATTGTGCCAACTCCTCTTCGTTGGTGTTTGGAACAGCGTTCCTATCATAGGGTCTATAGGCAAAGGCAACACATCGCAAACTTTTCGCTGCCATATCATCAATGAGTCCTCTAAAGTATGACTGTAAAACATTGAAAACTGTAAGTATTGAGTAGTGCATACTCATAGAAGTAAGATTTATAACTATAGTATTACCGCTTCACTATCAATAGGTCTCACAGAACCATCCACATCCAAAAACTGAGTGCACGAAGCAAGAACCATTTCGGCTGCCCCCTTCCAGTGGATGTGAACATCTGAGTTGGACTGAAAACATTTTTATAATTTAAGCAGCAAATTAGAATGTTATACAGCCACATGAGAGAAATTTAAGTAAGGTAGTTACCAGCTGCAATGCTACTCCACCTCGCTTCTTCTCTGAATTGAAGGGGCAAACATGCAGAATAATGGCCTCTGATCTCACCGCATCAAACTTCATGCCAAGCTAYGAAAATTTCAAAAAWTACGCAGAATTTTAATTACATAAACAAAGAAAAGTATAGATTTTGAAACTTAACCAATGAAATCTYAAGACATAAAGAAGATACCTCAACTCCCCAGGACAAGATAGCCTTTTCTGTAGGAGATCCGGAAACTTCTGCACTGCCTCCATCCTGTGGACGAGAAAAATTAAGTTAATGAACCACTTTTAATCAAAGATACATAATCCATGTAACATTTACATAATGAGAAAGCATGAACAATATACATATTAATGAAGTGGGAAAAAATGATTCTATTACCAGTGATCTGAAACACAAACACATAMTAAGAAAAGATTAGARTATACCTTAGGGACAAAGACACTGCCAGTGGTATTAACTGCAACACCTTCAATTAYGAGAGTGGAATGATTGCTACTCATCTGGGCWGCATCACTTGGCGGACTTAACCTCTTTTTACCGGCATAAGCCTCAACCACAGTCATCTGTATAGGTATAAATCGGCTCAGCATGTTTTAAACAACTATCATAGGCTCTTCTGCACAATAACCCCTTTGCCCTTTCTATGGTTTAACACAACAAAAGCTTTGATTTCGCTTTCTACTCAACTCATTCTTGAGTTAAAAGCAGTTAAGAAAAAAAAACCGTAGCCCAAAGCTTATTTACATAGTGATGCATATATATATGTACTGATATTTACCTGATTTAATGTCAATGTTCCAGTTTTATCACTACAAATAGTAGTGGCAGAACCCATAGTTTCACAAGCTGAAAGCCTTCGCACCTGCAAATGCAAATAATTTATAAGATGATGAAAGCGGAACACTAAAACAATAAACACAAAGATCTGCAAGATTTCATAAACAAAGCTCGTGAACATAATTCTATAAATTAGTTCTTTTCTGGAATGGATTATAAGTCCACCATCATTATAACAAATGCAGCAGATAGTAGGTTAAAGAAACGTACCAAGGCTTTATCTGCCATCATCTTGCGCATCGAATAAGCCAAACTGCCAGGTAAAACACCAACGCTGAGACTGAGACACCAATGCCCCCAAAAACTCCAAATTAAGGGAGAAAAAGAAAACAAGGAATACAGAACCCACCTTTTTAACGTAAAAACAGTAACAGCTTAAGGGTAAGTCCTTCAGAGGCACTGCAACAACAACAATAGTGACCTGCATTGTGAACGCAGATGGATAAGATAATGAAACAGTGCCGCAAAAGTCAAGAACAAAGTGAAGAATCAATCTACAGCAATAGTGAAAATCCCTAATCACTCCATCTATTGCTTCACCAATGCCTCTTTGCCACGGGATGAATTGCACTTGGCCCATCAGGGTTCTTGGAGTGACCGGTAAAAATACCTGCCACAAATACCATGAAGTTTACAGTACAGTCCTGCTGGAAAGATGTTCCTGCACTCGTTACTGATTCTCATAACACTTACCTGACCAAAAGAATACCCGCACAGCTACAGCAACAGAGAGTCCAACTATGCCAATGAAATTGCCACACCATTTAGCCGCACCTGTTTTGATGGCATTAGTAAGAGGTGTAATATTCTTCTTGATGCTGTTACTTGAGGCCGGCGAGAGGGGAAAAAAGGAACCTGTAAAGGGGTTTTCTTCACCGGTGTCCTCAGAGATACTTGGCCATCAGCAAAACCCCACTCGGTATTGATTCCCAACACCGGTTACCTTAAACAATTACAAGCAACTCATTCTCAAAATCAAAGCCAAACAGCAATACAGAATGTCAAATAAATATCAGCACTCACAAAAAAAAATGCTGCCAAAGCATACAAAAGAGATTATACCATCATATTTCCAAAGCCATCTGCCACTTTGCAAACAGCTAAAAAGAAAGGGTGACTTTTTATCTTTGTGAAACCTATCAAAAGAGGCATAATTCTTAGAAATACGAAATTGACATGTATGTACTTAACTTCAAAGTTATCTAGCTACGCTTACAATTTTGCTTTCTCCGGTCATGCTGGATTCGTCAATTGCTAAGGCGTGACCAGATACGAAGATTCCATCAGCAAGGACCTAGAATTGTATTATAAAAAAGTTCAAGTTATATTCTCAGGTCATGTCATGCTAAATTCGGAAAATGAACAAGAGCAGCTATGTTCACCTGGTCTCCAATTTAAGAGGTACGACATTACCAACAACATGTCATATATCGAAATCTTTTCCCTTCTGCCACCTCTGATCACCTACTTCAACAACATTGCATGATCACTTGGTGCAATTATATATGTAAACACAATAGCTATTAGCGAAAAAAGAAATAAAAATAAGGGGAGATCTCTATGTTTGCTGTGTCAAAACAACCACGCACCCTCAGCTGTATTATTCCTTTTCTCATCATTCAAATTTTGAAACTGAAGAGACTGTCGATAATCACTGAAGGCTGTTGGAAATGCAAATTCAGGTTATATAAACTGACCAAAGAAGCTTAAAATTCAAGCTAAGGTTTATACGAACATATGATCGAAATAACAGAAACTCAAGCCTTAAGCCTATCCATTTATTTCAATCATAAACCTTCGTTTTTAGAATGATGCCAGATCTTTCATGCACCCAAACAACAGCTATGCGCCGCTTCTCAAAAACTATATTGAGGTAATAACTAATATAGTAGTAGTGAATGTAAATTACCAGTAACAAAATATGACAAGCAGCACTGCAAAAACGATGCTTCCTCCATCGTACCATCCTTCCTTGAGACCCTGCATTCAAACAGTGGATCAGATTCTAAGCCTTGGAAGCGGATTACTTACAACTTACAAGGGCGAAACAAAAAATTATCAAAGACTATCAAAAATCCAGAAATACAAGCACAGCTTACTTACCTCAGTTTTTATTCCTAATACTAGTGACACAACTGCAGCTATGATCAAAATGATAAGGGTCATATCTTGCCAAGATTCCCACAAGAAAGACTGCAAAAGAAGTACAGAAGTTTTGTATGCATTCAGATGCACAATAAAGAAGTAAGGAGATAATCGTAATGAAACTTTCTTGATAAACAAGAGAGAAACGAATACTTCTGTGTTGAAACTGTTAGAAATAAAATAAGCTGATTACCAAGAGACCTTTCCCTTCTTAGTTGGATATGTATTTGATCCAAAATGTGTTCTTTCGCTTTACCAGATCATCGGCCTCACCCGAGACTCCAGGTCTTAAGTTTGTACTAAGCTTTAGCTCTAGACCTTTAGTCTGCAACACACATTGATCTGATGTCAGTACTCAGTAAAGCAATTACTTGCTATGAGATGGAAATCGAAACGATTTACTTACACCCCCGTAATGCTCAAGGGCCGTAAATTATTATCCCTGGTCATTGAAGTAAGTTGTTCAAGTCCAATCCCAAATTCACAGTTGTTTAATGCAGGTGACGCTGAAGGGGTATTACTAGACACACAACATAAAAAGAAGCAGTTAAGCCACTCACACGATCCGAAAAATGAAAAAACTTCCATTAATAGCTCAAAGTATGAAGCTCAAAGGTGTTACCAAGATCTTGTTGCCCCGCCAACTTGAAAAAGCATTGCCGCCTATTGAATCACAAAAAGAAAACAATATTAGTTAAAGCAAAGACATCATAAACAACGCAAGTATACAATCCTGATATATATAATATAATGTAGTACATACTCTAACGACTTTGGGCATGGGCTCTTATCATCCTTCCTCCTTTGCTCTTTGTCTTCATCCTTCTTTAGATCAAGGGTGTACCAAAACGACGAGAGGCATTCAACACAAATGCTGCTTCCTGCAATGCGGAATTGATGCATCACAATCACATTTACTTGAATGAGCTTGGCTAAAGTTATTAATACCCATATGATCCTAAATGTGGAAACAATGAACATCTTCTTCAACACGAGATAAAGAAAAAACTATTAGTGAGCATAACGTTCAACAGAACTTCATGGAACGGATGAAGATTTCGTTCACAAACAACCTCTCAACAAGGTTGTCGAAGTAATGTATAGAATGCAACACAAAATCGTCGTTGACGTTGTGGTCATTGTTGTCCTCTAGGTTCCAAATAYAATGTAATGCACACAAATCTCAATCACCACAACAAATTGTTTAAACCCAAACAATGGATCATATGATCATCCCATTCATAATACATTACATTCAACCCATTTACATTATTACATTTACATTCAAATTCACAACAAAACCATATAAAACAAACAAAATCTCACACACATACACCCAATCACATTGGGAAAATATAGATCATGCAATTCCACTAACAAATTCCTACTATTACATTTATGAGATTTAAGTAGCAATCATACCCTCCAACGCCTAAGGGATTCAGGCCGGGCATTCTTAGTATTGCCAATATCAAAAGGATCGTCTTCGTACTCCTCCTCGTCCTCCTCCTCCTCCACCACCACCACCTCATGTTGCGGTTGAACAACCGCCTCGACGTCCCCGGTTTCCAGGTCCTTATCACAAGGGGTTGTCTCCTGGACACCCGTCATCTTAAAGTTCCCTCCTCAACCTTCTCTCTTTCAATGAAAAACTCTTCTTCACTTCAATTCACATACATAACACAAACAAACAWACAAAATCAAATCCCCCTAAAACCGAAACACAAAACAACCAAAAGAAGCTAAGCCGCCCTCTTGTTTTAGGGGGATAACAATGTACTYCGAACCGCCACCCCCTACTAAACAAGATTTGGCGAACAAAAACAAAACCAGAAATTAAAACCAACTAAATTATTTATTAATGTTGTTATTATTAACCAACCRTGATGAAAGTAAATCAATGCATGAAAACAGTTGGGATTGAGAAAACATCCCACATCGGAAAAACGCGTAAAATGTTTGAAGAAGAGAAGATTAAGGAGAAATCACCCACGTAAACCATGCAACAATTGCAAAAAACCCCAAATTTAGTTTCGCAAATTCCATTTCTTACTTCATTCTGTAAATATAGCCCCTTACCGAAAACTTTGGAAATTAAATTCCACCATTTTATTACTCCTATACATTCATATCAATCAATGTTTACTTTATTACTTGTACTAACAAATATAATTAATTACTGTATTAATTAACTAAGTAATATACTTGTACTAACCACATTATAAGGGTTAAATTTTAAAAAAAAAAATTATAAAAGATGTTTTATCTAAAAAAAGATATATAAATAAAAAAGGCGGTCGTTAATAATTTTCCAAAAGCAAAGCACTTTAACAAAAAAAAGGCGTGTTTGGTGTAGTTTTTTTAAGGTAAGTATTTAACGTTCTGCAAACGATAACTTCTGCCGGACTATGTGGCCTATGGTGTAATTTTATTTATTACTGTTCGGTCAAGATAACATTTTGATAAAGAGGTTAACCTGTTGAACGCTAACTTTTTTTCAAACGCTAGTAAGAATAACGTTTGCTTTAACAATTTAAGCTAAAAGCTGGTAAATAAAGACTGGACTTAAATAGCTGGTTGTTAATGTTTTTAGCATTTAGCTTTTAAGCTAGATTAAAAGGCTGGTAATTGATTTCTGTACTATAAATATATAACGCACTGCTGCCCGAACACTCATATCGACAAATTTTATTTCGATCACTATCTGCTACTTACTAGCTTCAAGTCTCAATACCCGCTACTTTCTCTGTTCAAAAGTTAATTCCACCGCTACTATTGCCGAACACCCCATACTTCGAATTTACTTTTTAGCCTTCTATTTACATACACCATACTATTTTGTATGATGTAATAAGACGCGAATTCGACATTCTCTGTGAAATTATATATTAGCAAAATTATAAAGTTGATATTACTAATAAACTACACATTTCACAAATCTAACAAAATGAATTAACTGATTGTTATGCATTATAGATTTGTTGACAGCTGTGAGACCCCTATTCGGTAAAAAAGAAATTACTAAATTTGACTCCAAAAAATGCGCAAGTAATTTGAGACGGAGTGAGTTATATTTACATGTTATAGTTACCAATATAACAATGAAATCGATAACTTTATTGTTTATAGAACATTGATGATTCCCATACCAATGAATTTTATTCAAATATCATAGTTTTAATCTCTATTAATAATATAGTTTTATTAACCTATCAAACATAACACGGATACTGTCATGACTCCGCCAAAAACTCTTCATATTTTTTAACTTGCACCCTATACCATAGATAGACTTACCATTACTTGCGCCATTTCTATTTATTTTAAGCATGTACAACACCTCATCAATAATTTAACATCATCACTTTCAAATGATATAAAAAACGACCGATTTATTACTTTCTTAGTGCCTAAATTTCATCTATATAAATATTCATTCACTCGCAACTTTTCAATCAAATATTCTTTAATTTACACATAACTTCACTTATCACACTATCTCTCCTAAAAACTCGTAACACTTTATATGGTGTAAGTAATTAAAAACGAAATGGAGTAGTAAATATAGTAATAGTATAGGCTACCGTATCTATTGAAAATTTAAGGCACCAATTTAATACTGCGACTCTTGTTGTAGTTTGAGAGTAGTACATCTCTGATGAAGTCTAACACATGCAAGCAAGTGAGGTAGAAATTTGTGTAGTGGTTATGAGAATCGAATTGATTATGAATTTATCATCATTTATAAGAAAGTGGCAGTACTTCATTTAATAAAGTACACTCTGAAGTGCTATGAAACATCCGATGCAACTATTCATTAAACAAAATTGAACATGTCACATATGTAAGGACATCGTCTTTAAAAATATCTCACAAGAATATCGTAACATTTTCACTAATTGTTATAGTAGATCGACATTATTTTCTCACAAAAATTAATGAGTTCACTTATTTATTGATTCACATAGAGAAACGCCGTAACTTTACTTCCCGTGGTGAAACAAACTCAATCACAAGGGTGCTTTTCTTCCCATGACCAATAACAAAGGAAAAAATTAATAAAAATTTTGGGTGGAATTTTTGCCCTCACAAGTTCTTAGAGAGCGATTTTACTTTATAAAATTACTCTTAAAATTCATTCTCATTATCATTAACAACTACTCGCAATGTCCGTAACTAACACAAGGCCAACTCGAACTTAGGAAGGTTGGGATAATGATGATGACATGTTTAAAGTTAATACAGTCACATGACACAATCGGAGTGATGAATGGTTAAGGTAAGACTAAGGGAGTCAAATGTCCAACCCACGCATTACGCTTACCAAAGCTAAATTAGGTGGGATGTAAAATTGTTACTTCTTAAAATTGAATCTCAATAGAGTTTAAACTTTGAAATGTGGGTAAGATTGACATGGATTTTATTTATTTTATATTTAACGAAAAAGTGCACGAATATGTTATAGTATACCGTTTACGTCGGACTACTACTATTAGAAAGAGAGAAGAAATACCCCAACATAATGCACGAGTGAGATTTGACCCCTCGCCAAGTCTAGGGAAAGTGGGAAGCTCTCACCGAGCCATACCCTAAGTCCTCAACTAGATTAGCATGATAGGATTTGATAGACATCAACTTGTTGCTGTCATGTACGCTGTACGCACTGCGCTAATGACCAAAAATTCCATTGAGGAGAAACTTCACAAGTAAGTCATCTTCCCTTCAAAGCATTAAGTAAGGAGTGAGGAGTTGTAATCATCATACAATATTTCCAAAATAGTCGATAATTCTGCATGTAGGATTTAGGAACCTTCCGCCATCTTTGGCGATAATTGACTTCTCGAATAGGAAATGTAGCGGTTAATCAACCAAAACAACTCTGTTTCAATTGACAACAGTCTAATCAAATCAATAACAATGAAAATAACAAAATCAAGTGAAATTTGCAGCAACGTAAAGTATAGTTCTGCACAAGTGTGATTTGAGAAGATCACTAATCCTGTTTAGCACAAAATTTTGAATTACTTCGTTGTAAACCTTTCGAATAACATCAGACTCCAGCAGACTCCACTGGACCTGACAATGACAACCACATACTAAGCCTGTATAGTTCTGTTTCTCTCAATTTGTGGCCATGCCCAAGTATTAACCATGGTGGGAACAAGGCCAACCAACTACTACAAAAAAGAAGTAATTAACACGCAGCACGAACATATGTACACGAATTTGGAGAAAAAATTTAGTAATTACAGATCAGCAAAATAGTAAGTGACTCGAAAACTGTACTGAATCTATCAAGATGGCGGAACATAGGGTTATGGCTTCAATGTCGAATGTCGAATCCCAGGAACAAGCTTCTGGATCTCCATTTCCAGCCGATCCACTTCACTTTCCAAGAGCAGTCACAACTTCCTCACCTGTTGGGAAAAAAATTGGCTTCTTTGAGGGTAGCAAAATTTAACCCTCTTACAGTTTGCAATTTCATGTGACATGCTCCAAGATGAGTCCAGAATTACATACCATAGTTCGACATAAACTTGAGCAAATTCAGTGTCGTCATTTTCTTTTGAAGCATGCCCGAAATCTGCACATGAACCCAAAAAAAAAAAGTTAAGAAAGAGAATAACACTGCATGACACAGGAATGAACTTGTAATGTTTCAACTTCAAGTTATGTGTAAAACTAAGGAACAAAGGAAAAACATAGTACAGATACATTAACAAATATTACTTTTAGCCCATGAATCACGCCAGCACGTTTTTATGTGTTGCACAGTACAAAGCATTGAAATCTATTGCACCACACGTTTTTTTCGTTAATTCCCATTTGGTACAGTTGAGTTTAGTTATCTCATTGACAGATTAGTAATATGCATTAACTGAAGTGATGTTGACAAATAGTCAAGGCCAAACAGTGAACATGGCAAATAACTTCGTAATTCATCATTTAACCACAGATATACTCAATCATTAGAGTTCTCATCTTGTATACCCTGGAGACATTCAAAGCAAAATGTGGCTTAATAACTACTATCCCGTCACAACAATTGTAGAAACTCTTGCTAATTATTGTGAGAGATAAAATATTCAAGTGTTTCTACAATCCGTGACGGAGGGAGTAGTTCTCTTCCAATTTCCTAACACACCAGAGATTAATGAGCAGACATTGATTAAAATCTATATTAAGTAACAAGAAGAATGACGAAGTGCCCAATAAGATGAGCACTTTGCCCAAGTATTTTACCCTATCGCCGTCCCTTACAAGATAAAACCCCTAAAAAAGCAATTTCACTACCCATCTTGATGAGCAGAGTTTCACTAAACGCACAGAACCTCAATGGAGGCATATATAAGCAATCAAAGATTTAACCTGACTTATTCAAAGAAAAAAAATGAGTAGGTTACCTATTTCTGCCTTAAATCTAAAAGAAAACCAGGTCCAATCACTCACTTTTGCAGTCATAGATCTGAATCGACAACCTTGGAACGAGTCAACAAACATGCCGTCAAAATAAGGCAGGTACCATAAGAATAATTTAACAGAGATGTAAACAGCAACTCAAGCGGAAGCAGTGCAACCCAAAGAGAACATACCGGATCATTTTTAGAAAAGTAAGACCTTTTGCATATCTTGATCATCAATTGCCCTTCCAATCAAAGCATGACGGTTCCTTTGGATCAAAAAAAATCGCACTGCATATAACACAATTATAAAACCAAGCACGCACAAAAGGAACATACAGAACCATCGTGACAAGCAAAATTGATCACTTTAAACTATAATAGACTACAAGATCTGCAAAATGCATTTACTACTATAAATGCTAAACAGTGAATACTAAATAATGTGCAAAAAGGGAAGTTCGCACAGCCCTTTCTCGAAAGGTACTTCTTCAGTTTCATTAACACATACGAAGTCCAATCCTGCCGGAGAAAGTCCACAACAAGGCCACATGTATGCAAGTACACATCTTTATTCTATAAGTGAGACTCTCTAGAGGCTGTTTCTAGAAAACCCCACAACTAACTCTACTATAGGACAACTAGAAATGCCCAAAAAAAACATTTAACAAAAATTAAAAATTTAAAAAAAATAGAAAAGAAAAAACCATGCAAATCCCATGCTTTTATTCTTATAAAAACTCAAAACTAATCTCCGTAATACAAGAGCACTTTAATGCACCAACATTTAGCAACACTTCGAAAAGTTTACTCACCATTCCAAGCAAATTTCCTACAATAAGAACCGATGGGTCAATATGGATTGCCAGTGGCCTTCACAGCCATGAGTGCGCCCACAATGGCATAGGCCAGTACTGGCAGCACCATCCTGCATATTGAAGTTAAATGTATCAGGAGATTGATGAATGATTAGACTAGCCAATGTATCACAACTCTTTATACTTGGGGTAAGGAGTAGATCGAACAACAGACCTTCGTAAAACTTCTCTCAGCAGATGAAAAACAAAGAGAATAAATAGAAATATTAAAATACCAAAAAAAAAAAAAAAAAACTATAGGAACAAACACACAAAAGACTATTGGAATCTAAGAAGTGCAACAAATGATACACAGACCATGAGAGGTAGTGTGTAAAATGGTCTAACTAGTCGTTCTTAAGAATGCATGAGCATATAAAAAAATTCATATCCAGGACAAAGCAGAAACGATCGATGATAAAAGTAAGTGCTTAGCAGATCGTGGAAGGTGTCAGCAGACTAAAATGACAGAAAAGACTTTGAAATAACAAATGCAATCACCAATATTAATAAAATATGAGTGAGTCCTTTTACACAAACAGGAAGAGAAACGACTCATGAATAGCGAGTAGCTTATTTCATCAAAAAGACTCATTCATGAAAGAACAATTCTGCCGAAACTTTGCAAACTAATCCTGGAATCCTGGGCCTTTTAAGCATACCAGAAGTCCATCCCTCAATATTACGAAAAGATCAATAGAAGATAACTGATAACATCCAAAGAAAAACTCATGCTTATTAGAAGACTAGAAGTCCAAACATCAAATATCAAATCCGGGTTGCATACACTTCCTCTGTTTCAAATGATTGCAAAATAAGGAGCACACCATTTATAGGAGAGAAAGAAAGAGTTATCAGCTAAATGTATGTGAATATTTGAATCTTCTAAACAAAGGTAATGATACAATTAAAAAAGCACGAATCAAGTATATATCACAAAGAAATACATGAACAGATGTCGATCACAGTAAAAAGCACGAACATTCACACCTCTGTCATGACTGCAACAGCAGTTGGATCATGTCCACGCCAAAGTAGTCTCTGAGCTTCATTCCTTCTGCTGCGCTCCTTTCCTACAGCATGAATACAACACAAGAGAAGCAACCTGAACAATTTCTAATATGTAAGAGACAAATATGAAACAAGAAAACAATAAATGATAGAATGTAAATGAAAAGGATAAAACAATTGTACCTTCAATAACAAAGGAACCACCAATCACAAAAGCGCTATTTCCATATGTTCTGGGGGCTGACAAAATGCATTGCAAATCCATAAAAAATACAGAATTTGGAGGCAGATATGAACACTAATCATGCAATAATTTACTTAAAAAAAAAATTGTATTACCATTGCATCCCACAAGGTGAAATCCTATGAATTATAGTTGCACCCGAGCCAAGGCAGAATTGCCAACAGCAGATATCAAGGACCAAACAAATCTCTCCTTTGAGAGCCATATCTATGCAACACAACAGCACAACTACAGAATTACAAAATATCTCCAGAGTTATAAACAAGACAAGAAAAAAAAAAGAGGAAGAAAAGAGAGTGTGATTAAACGCCAGGTCTCAACAAACAAATTCATTCTATAGCATCAAATCTCACAATTTGAATACAACACTAAGACATATGCTATTTAAACTTTCAGCTTCTGATTAATATTAATAAGATACTTGAAGCTTTATCCAGTTTCAACTTTCAAGACAAAAAAAGTGCAATCGCCTTACGACCAGTCCTATACCTTCATAAGCAGGCTCCAATGAACAATTCCCATACCTAATGGATGAACAATAATATATATCTTTTCTATTGACTATAACGAATCTCATTCATCAAGTGCCATACTAATGATATATACTGCCTGTCCATGCAACAGACAACATAATCTAATAAATTAATATACCTTATACCCACGTCATATCACTCATGAAAGTCATTCCAACCAACTGTTCGGCAAAATTTTTGAGCCGAAGATAGAATACCGTTAGTCAAGGAGAACTTTGTTTGACAAAGAAAAATGCACAAGCAAATAAATCATATATGAGCGTCCAAGACAATAAATAAATAAATTTGATACAGTGGTGAAGTACTTCTCCTACAATAAGCTGCAAGATGTCACTTCTAATTAAAGAACCACTTTGAAACTGGGTTTGCCAACTCTATTCTAGTGTAACCATTCAATAATTCTGAGATTCATCGGATTATATTTTAAACTGTAGGAATGATTTAGTGAAAGTTCTACAAGCCTAATGTAATAACGTGGTAAAATGTTCTGTGCTAGTTAATATAGATGAGTTACAACTTACTATATGTTTCCATGAAATAATGAAAGCAACAATTAAACGAAATCTAGTTCAGATGAAAACCACGGATGAATAGCATCTGGGCCCACGCCTTGAACTGCTGCAAACCATAAACAAGAAGCCCTAACAAATTGTAAGGATGAATTAAGTCTCTCTGCATTCAATAATTAAATGAAATAGAGTCAATTTCATAACTTTAAATATATTGCAACAGAAGACGTAAGGAAGAAAGCAATGAATTACCTGATTTGCAAAATCTGCAAACAGAATGATAACTTCCGCAAGAAATAACTGGCTAGAGGTTGTCCACCAGACCCCAAACTGAGTGAAAATACAAGAAAATGCAACCAACAATCAGTTGTGCACGCACGTTGACTAGAATATCACAGAAGTCAATTGATAAATAAGGACGAATAAACAAAATTAAAAACATCTGAACTTCGACAATAAGTCTAAATAGCAATGATAATGTAGGATCTAAATTAATATACAAATGATAGCATAGCAAACATTTGCCCAGGCATGTAATGATTGAATGACAACATACTAAATGCAAGTACCAATTACCGCCAAGGTATGCATCCATTTTTCAGCAAGTATCACAAAACACATATATGCACTACAACATATCATATACAAAAATCCTACAAAGCCTGAGCATCAATCCATAGCAAACACTAGAGTCTAACATGCCAAGCAACCTACACATTTTCGAAAAAGCTACCCAAAAACATGATTGAGATAGATAGTTGCTACATTTCTTAATTGCATAAATTTCAGTATAATTTGTACAAAAAAAAAGAAGACCAATGGTTCAAAGTGGTGCTCATTAATGAAACCATTGAACAAATCCTAAAAAGAAAGCAAATGTCAAACAAAAGTTCACATTATTTTTTTAAAATTATATTAACACGAAATTTGACAAGTTTCCCATAAAAACAATTCAGCAAAATTCACAATTACATGAAAATAAAGATATAATACTACTTTAAGCAAATAAATACCTGTGTTGATCATTAACTGCAATCCTTTGTACATCCTTAGCCCTAGTCAAAAATCTGCCAGCACAAACAAAACACAAATTAAAAAGAAAAATTAACAAAAGCAAAGAAATAAAAGTCAAAAGAAGAAAAACTGTTCAACCAAATGCAATGAAAAACAATTACTGCGGACGAAATGAAAGCTGATGGCAGGCAAATTGGGAAAAATGAGGAACCCTTTTGGAATTCGGCGGCAAAAACGTGCAAAAATGTAGGGGTTTCGAAAACCTTGTTCACGAAATTAGAAGAATGTGTGGAGAATTTGAAATCATCGGAAAAATAAAAAATTTGGAGAACGAAGAGAGTAAGAATGAGGGTAAGGTTGAAATGATGGGCGAGAAAGAAGATACGCGAAGATGGGTAGTTTGCTTCGATTCTCATTCGCTCAAGTAATGATGCAATGCTATTCTGTATTGATGATTGAATGATGATGTTTTCAGGTTGTAATTTTGGGGAAAAATTACTGCATTTCTGACAACAACAACAACAACACAAGAAATGAATGATGATGAATACATGAATGAGCTAAGAATAGCAGAAGAATCAAATAAATGCATAATACAGTAAGCTGATTACTAAATTAGTTGCAGTTTTGCAACTTTGTTCTCTTCCTCCAACCTAACCACACTTGCACTTTTTATGTGTTAAATTTTTGCAAGATTCCTAATCCCTAAATTTGGCAATGTAAGATGCTGATGCCCAATTTGTACTCGCAAACCCGAATTGTGATATTATCTAAATTCGCTATAATTCTTTTTGTGCTTTATTTTTTTTTTTTTCATATGGTCATAACATTTTCGTAAAAGCAGTTTTACGGTGAAATAGGGCAAGATTAATGTAACGATGGTAATAAGTGTATTTTTTTTATATATTGTATGTTGTAATTGTGCAAACTTTTTGTTTTGTTTTTGTTTTTTGTGTAGCTTTTTTTTAAAGTACAAAAGCTTAATTAAATTTTTCTGTGGAATATATTGTTGAAATCGTAACGCATGCCGTGTCCCGTGTGACGGTTTCCTAGAGAGATTGGCGTGCTAATCTCAAATAGTACACAACATTAATTTGATAGAATTCATGTTTCATTTGAGTTAATTGCAGACTTTGCTGATGTTAATTCGTTGTAAGAGCTAGTGCAGCTCACTTGAGGTAATTTTTGATTACTTTATTCGCCAATTTTTGTAGTAACAACACCATCAGATTCTGTCAAAAATACAAAAAATAGAAAAAACAATAATAAAATATTCTTGAAAATAAAATAAGAGAAAGAGAAATTTTGTTTGCAACCTGCAATTCTGAGTTGTCAAATCAGATAAGATACATTGGTGTCAAGAAGTTGAAGCCAAAGACAAGAAATTCTTGACTCGTATCAATACAATGAAATTGATTGTCAAGAAGTCGTTTTAACACAGTACAACTCAATATCTATTGAGTAATTGATCTGAAAGTTCCTACATACACCTCTGCATAGGAAAAAGCATCTACTGTAAAATTAACATGCTAAAGCCGCCGCAAAAAGGAGCTAAAATACAAATACACCATGTATACAGGTGATGCCTTGTAAAGCATAACAAAACTCGAAGCTAAATTACAACTTGTCTAACTTTACACAGCATAAGATGAAAATGAAGCAAATCCAGCGGATAATGTAGTACTCAATGGCCTCACGGACTCTAGTCTGTTTTACTGAGCCGCTAAGGTTCGACTGGAATGGAATTTCTGATATAATAAGTCACAGTATCTGATCTTGCACAACCACTCTTGGAGTTTGAGCTCCCAAAATTGTATATGGGGTCAGTTTCGACTCTTTCTCCTAGCACGCGCGAATGATGTCTATACTGTTTCTCTCTCGCTATCATTCCGTTTGACATTTTAATTGGATGAGCCTCGGTGTTAGACCATTGATCTAGGATGATATGTGTGAGAAGAGGAGATACAAAATATTTAAGGTCTCTGCCAAGAAGAAGCTCTGCCATCATGTTCTTAACACCAGAATTTACCTGCAAAAAGCAAAAGGCAGAATCCCATCAAAATCAAAATAAATAGTACTCGGGCAACTTAATAGCTTACATGCATACAAGTAACTTCTGCAAATATTAGCAGGTTTTTTCTAGCCATGACTTCCTAATTGTGGCAGAAGGTAAAATCAACAGACTGAAAATATGTGCGGCATTTGGCAAGACACAACCCTAATAAGATATGCCTAGCAGTTTATTATGTGAAAAATGACTACAGACTCTAGAAGATCGAAGTATCAAGCTTACATCCTTAGCCCCACATGCCTGATTCTACGCGAGAATTTTCTCAAACGCTTGAAATAGTTCCAACCCCATTCTTGAAGTCTATTCCTGTAAGGCGCCAAAGTAAACATGACTCCACTGTTTCTGGTCTCAAATGTCCATACTACCCACAGACATGTCCTATACCAAAACCAAGCTTAAACAATCGAAGTAGTATGTGGTGTGTGTTTTTATAAAGTGTACTAAACAAGTGTAAGCTACCTGCCCGTTGAAAGAAAATTAATTCTCACTCTAATATTGTAGGTGTCGACTGTAAATTATAATGCATGTCCATGCCTACATACAAAAAAAAAAAAGTCAGCCAATATCATGTAAATATGCAAACCCAGGTCATAATTAGTATAATTCTCAACATGCTGACATAATCTCAAATATTACACCTAGAAAGAATTTTAAAAAAAAAACAAAAATTGAACCATGCATTATATCTAATCAATATACATATATACCTCTTGAGCAAGTGACATGAATTTTCAGAATTTTCGGATCATAACAGTGACCTAAAGCCAACATTCCGGTGCAAAGCAGGCAACTCGCCATCTCAAACATAATTTGACATTAAAAATGACACATAAATGAACTGAAACAAAGAAGCTTATTCAATGCCAACACTACCTTGTGGTTTAAAGAATCCCATTCCTCTCACAGATATACGTAAGGATGAAGGTGTCTTTCTAACAAGATCAAAAGTCCATTCATTGATTTTTCCCACATTTCTTCTGTTTACAGGTAAACGTAGACGTAAGAAGTAAGGAACAACAATTGCAACAATAAGGATAACAATGATGGGGTAGGAAAAATCACTCTTTAAAACATAAGAGTCGACATGGTTAGTAAGGAGCCAGTGAAAGGAAATATTTCATGACTTGTATGACAAACAAAACAAGCTCAGCACATAACATACTTGACTAATAAGATTGGTGTGTTGTGCCATTGTTACTTTATTCTAAGTAAGAAACTACTAAATTTGCAAGTTAGATATGTAAAACCAGCTAAACACACTGTACGCTTTACAGCTGCAGTTTTGTTCCTGTAATCCACACTTTTAAGTAAATATCATAAAAGCTGCATTAAAATCTGTGTTAGCATTCTTAGCAACAAAGCATCACCTAAATGTAAATACAATGAGTTAAGCTGTAAGAAACACTATTTACCTATCACCATAGCACCAAAAGTAATAGTTGTACGTGATCCAGTTCCACTTTCAGGATTAATATATATAGGCAACAGACCATCACAGGGAAGTTTTGTTGAACAACGATATTACATTTCCCTAAAAATATAAAGATCATGAAATTTGATACATTAATAAGGTCTGCCTAAAGAATATACAGCAATCCATCTAACATGTTGAAGTACTGGACAATTTACTTCTGTGGACTCGGCCTGTTTCTCAGAGAGTGCAATAAATTCAACTGCTCATGCCTGAATCACGCTAAAATGCTGTCACCGCTGCATCTAAACGACCTTAATTAGTTATAGGATCTGTATCTTAGATAAATAGTACAAGTTGCTCTTTGCCTCTCAGAAAGTCAAATACATCAACAAACTAGTTTGCAACCGCTCTCAAACGGTATATATGATAATTTCATCAAATTCATTCTCACAATCTCAATCTAAGCCAAACCAGGTGGTGCGCTTGTCTTTGCTTAGAGAGAGAAGAGAGGGGTGGGGGGGGGGGGGGTGGGGGGGGGGAAGTACACTTTGTTCAAGGTTACAACATGGTGGAGCAGGTAAATCATATGCTTTCCTTAAAAGGTAGATTCCAATGAGAACTACAGGTTAAGAAATGGTTATGATTCAACATACAATGTTGCAATTAATAACAGATATCGGCTATTTGTCCCACTTACGGATAAAGGCTTATTTTGATTGATGAGTCTTTGCTGAGCAGATGGTTCTATACTGTATGTTACCTCTGTGTGTGGCAGAAAGTTCTGTTCACAGAGTTTTTGCTGTTTGTAGTTTGTCATTTTGAAGTTTGTATTGTTTATAAATAATTTTAAAATCCTGTTAAGGAACTAATAAACAAAGATAAAAAGGAATGAAAGATTCAATGAAAAGAACAATGTAAAAGCTTACCCCTGTCCATCCAGGATTATGTGGTCTTCCATGTGCCAGGTTAATGATGTTGTATGGTATCCCAGAAGATGTGTCCCATGCAGGCAACAACCTATCAGCAATGTCTTGAGCTTTTTCAAGGAACATCTGGTCATTGGAGAGATCGTATGCACTTAATAGTCCTCCTACAACTCTGTTAACACGAAACATACATAACAATGATTAAGCAGGTTGGAAACCTTTTACCTGAAGAAGCATAGTAACAAAACTGACATTAAACCTTCTAAAGCAACCTTATGGTTGTCTCAAAGACACTGGCATCATAATCTTTGTTAAAATCCAATGAATTGGCAACCCACCTGTAAAAGAAGATGAAAATCATCAAGCTGCGCAATCATGCAGCACAATAACTAAAACAAACATAAATTTAAAAAAAAAATGAAAAACCGATGAATAAGGCAACAAAAGAAAAGGGAGACAACAATGTTGAAAGCATGAGGATTCTCCGAATTAATCAATTACTGAAAAGAAAGAGTAGGTGTCTCCCTGTCTTGCACATAAAATAACTGAACAAATTCATCCCAAATAAGTGATTAAATCTAAAAAAACAATCACACAAAATCACTACCATGAAGCAAGTAAACCATGCAACATACCCATTAATGCAGAAACTTTCAGTTCCCCAATAATTGCATTATAGAGCAGATGAGATTGCCAATAAATAAATAATTGTTGATACCAAAAACCAAAATCTGCCCAAGGTCTTTCCATAATATAAGGCACAAACAATTGTTGATACTGGAAATTATCAATTAATTTATGACTCTACCTTGCCATAGTGTTACTTAAAAAAGGCATGAAGGAAAAACCCTCATTAATTATATACAAATTACCATTTTATCAATGTAAATCATACATATTAACAGTCAAAGTCAATCCTAAAAGCATGGATGCCTTTTTAATTAAAAGGCAAGATTCCAGATGTCACAAAACTCGCTTTTGCTGAACACCTGCAAGTAACTTGGTATGATGATATATGATCATATGATTGCATGACAAAGATCCCAAAGTCCAAACAGACAGCTAAAACAATTTACATTTTTGGCAAGATACATATTTTTGCTTCTCTATTTTCCACAAAAGACAAATATCACATGTGACCTTATAGTATATGGCACCAGAACTTACTCTCTAGCCCTCTGGATTGTTCATCCAGGCCCATTATATACAGTGTATCCAGCGGAGTCTATCAGTGTAGCTCCAAGACCTCCAAAGCTATTGACACCACTCTCGACTGGGCTGATTAAATAAAAAGCATATTGGTTTATCTCTTGTATACAAATAAAACAGGTGTAAATAAGAGCCAACACACTTGAATTGCAGATTATTAAAAACGCTTAAAGCTCGCAGTCAATGGTAGACACTAGACAGACAGATAGAAACGGCTTTTTTGTCATTAGGTTCAAGTACACATTCTTCAGTGACAAAAAAAAAATAAAAAAATGTGATTCCTGTTGTGAAATTTAAGTTCCACGGAAGCAAAATATATCAAGTCACAAAATTAACAACATTAAAAAAGTGGGCAATATGTTCTAAGTATTCAACAAGAAAAAAACCTGAAGTTCATCTTGCCCCCAAGCATATCGCTCATATGAAGTCCATGCGTGAAGCATGGCTTTCTCACTTTCTGTCTTCTTTCAACATCAATAGGATCATCGGACACAACCTTCTTCGCTAAAGTATCAGTCTTAATCCCTTTGGCACTTCTGACCCCTTCAAGCTGCACAAAAAAGAGAGATCAATACCACAAGAGGTAATTCAACAAAATCATTAATGAGTAGCCATGAACAAATAAGTAAAATATCAGCATCATAAGCATATCTAGATCTGATCACTAGCATAATATAAATTGGGGGAAACAAAAAAGAAAATGACTCGGATACAATTAATTTCAACCGTTCGTAATGCTTGCAGAATAAGTTTCAGCTAAAAACCTAAACAATAAATTCAAGCAGGCAAACAGTAAAAACTATTGACATTGAGTGACTGAGGAGACTGTTTCCTCTTTAGAAGATAAGAAATAAGCTAAATAAAACAAATATGCCATTGATGAGAAACAATGAGTTACATAAAATAGCACAGCTACTATGATGGTTAAAGGAAGGAAAACACTATATCAAAATTCACTCTTCTTGCAACCGATTGACCTCTGAGAATAACTTTTCAATCTCCTCCTGGAAAAAAAAGGATGCTTAATTAATAAGAGTTAATATTTGAAAGACATTATGGAGAGAGGGAAAGTACATGTAGTTTCATTTAACTTTAAGTCGCGGTCTATAGGTGGAATTGAGACCCAAGAATCAATGTTAGAGATGCGCAACTAAATTCAATTTGTCTTCAGCAGAAATCACATCCACAGCACTATCTAACACTCAACAGTAAGACAGCTACTACATAGTACACAACAACAGCTGTAGAATGAGGAGCCATATTGAAACACCCATACATTGATTTTATTAAAGAAGGCTGCAACTATCAGCATAAATTTCTTCATAACTTCATTGGCCGCACAGCTTCATTACATGACTGAGCATCAAACTGAATCGAATAAAGGTGGCAAAAGCTTTCGCCTAAAGAAAAATTTACTGCAGTTCTAACAACCATATGTTTACAATAGCAAACGACTTTGTGATATTGCGCTAATCCACGGAGGAGGAGAAGGTAGGTAGAAAAATTGGAGGTATGATTCTTATCCCAGGAACAGGAATTCCGCTTAATTAAGATAATTAACAATGTTAAAGTTTGATGTTTGACCTCTTAAAAGCGGGTGAGCTTTGGCTGAACAGAGACTTTCTATAAAACAGCATTTCAGTACATGTCACTTTCGGAAGTAGTATGAAAAAGGTGTACCCTGGATAATAACAAAAGTCACAATGGATTTGTTCTTCGGTTAGGAGAACACTAAAACAACTTTCAAAGAACACAACAAATAACAAATTAACAAAATTTACCCCCCATCAAATCGTTACCTATTAATTAACAAAAACATTAAAAATCTTCACTGTCTTATATTCATCAACCTGTCAACAGTCAAATATTAATAACAAGTATAACCCACATTTACCCCATCTAATCCAACCTTCATATGATCTACTCTCTACAGTTCATATTGGCATGCCTAAATTGGACCATCCAAAACTAAAACTTAGTGTCAGTAGTTCAGCACCTAACTCACACTTGAGAATCAACAATCAGTCCACTCAAACCAATCTACCATGAGTGTTCAGAGCATCACCCGTCAGTGTCTTTGCATGATTTGTCCTCCAGCTACCATAATGTAACATTTTAGCAAGCCTTAAATTTATTTAAAATTTCAATAAAACACAATCACAGTATAAAGACCCCAAAGATGAAACAATACTATCCCTAATACACTTACTATTGACAACCCTAGAACAATGACATCTCCTATCATACATACACAACATCAATCAAAAACTTCATTCTTCACAAATGAATGATCATTCTGCCACAAATAACTAATACTAATCAGTACTAAAAAAGATCAATGTTACACAAATTTAACTAACCACAACCTGCCCACATCCAGTCCCACTCCGTTCTTGGCCTCGAAGCAACTCGAGTTAAACTCACAACTCACAGAACAAACCAATTTACAACAACTTTCTTCAAATAACAAGATCCCCTAATCTATTTCTTATTCCAACAGAGGAGCAAGAGCACCACTATCAATGCAATCATCAAAAGTCAAAAATCACCAAAATCAAACTCAGCAAACAAAATTACACGATGTACCATACATTGCCTCTAATTTCACACCTTCCATCATCACAAACCAATTGCATTCCAAGATTCCACTTTATAAGTGATCTCCCCACTATTTACAATCAATGCACTACAAAGATTCCACCTTTAAGTGATCTACTCCCAATTTAAACCAATTACCAACTCTTAAAAAACAAAAAGGCAATATAACCATGATTGAAAACACAACAAATAGATCTACCAAGAAATTAGAAACAAAATCAARAAAAGAATTCAATTGAATTTAAAGAACAAGATATGAATGAAATTAGTAACCTCYTGATCTCTGACAAGTGTCTGACGATCCCAAATGAGCAGAGTGAGAATAACAAATCCAATAAACAAGAAAGCCAACTTCTTTGGTCGCTTCAAATAATAAGCTGGGTTTGCATACCTCCAGCAAGATGATGATCTACTTCTCGCCATTTTTCCAAGAATTGAATTTCTAAACCCTAATTTAAGCTGTTAGTAAAATTCAGGTGAAAATTATGGGAGAACTGAAAATCAAACATAAAGGGTTCGAAGAAAATTGATCGATTGGATCAAAAATTTGTTGAATTATCTTCAACCCTCAATTATAATGAAATTAATTAAGGGTTAATCTGTTTCTCTCTCTTCCCCCATTTAATTCTGATCGTTGATTTTTTTGGGGGGTTTTGCAGTAGAAGAGAAAGAAAAATGACAACGGTCAATAAAGAAGAAGAAGATGATGAAGATGAGAATCTAAAATGCAAGAAAAAGTACAATTAAATTAAATTAAATTAATACGTAGTATTTGTGCTCATACAAATACAATATTCCTAAATACGAAAAAAACATTTTTATTTTATTATTAAAAAAATTAAAACTTTATTTGGTAAGTGGGTGATTAAAAAGAGAAATTATGTACTGTATTAGCAAAAGTATGATTAACAAGAAATAATGGGATTTGTTGGAAATGTAGTTGATGTTCGGTTTATAGTTTTGTACTTATCGTGAGTTTCAAGTGAAGTATAGGTGCTTGCTTCCTCCAATAGTCCAATGGGAGCTTGCCAGTTTGACGAAA
>SNQN01004028.1:0-16885 GCA_008642245.1 Bassia scoparia
CAGGTATTTTAAAACATAAGTCAGGGACTTGGATTGGTGGTTTTGCAAAAAAGATTCCTACTTAATATTTGTGAGCATAGTTCAGTATGTATAAGCTTCCACTGATAAGCATAACATGAATTTCATCAGAATAATAGGCAAATACACTTCTATTAAAAAACTATGATTAAAAAAAAGGACATCTAAAGATAGTTATCAGCTTCGCTAACAAAACCAATGCGTTTGTGTGTCTGCTATGTGTGTAATGTGTACTTATATATACTCTGTATGATTACATTTTATATTAAACTCCTGCAAGTCTATACCAACATAAAATTTTATAAATCCTGAGATCTTTTAATCTGAAGAGTTGGTATATGTTAGACTTGATGCAAGTATAAGTAAAACATGATGACAGATTGATAGTGAATCAAATTCTTGCATAAAAAGACTGATTCACTATAACTGATTCACAGACAGCAGACAACGYAGAGCAGGGGAATGCTACAAACAAAAATCAGTCTCATTCTTCGAGCAGGGGAATGTTGCAAATCAGTCTCATTATTCTAAAATCTTGCCACTTTAGTCAGTGTGTTTCAATGGGTAGAGTAGGGGAATGCACAAACAAATATCCGAGTCCACAACATAGTTATAGATTATGAGCATACCTGATTTTCTGAATATGCTGACGAAAAAGATTGTCCAGTACCGAAACATTGTGGAATGACAAGATTAACTTCAGGATTAGCCTTTTGGAGTTTTTCTAGTAGATCCATTTGTATGCCTTGTACAAACTCATTCGAAAGAAATGAAAAGAAAATTTTACTATGTGTAATGGGAGAAACCAGACAATCCTCACACTTGTATATTCTGAGAGGATGGGACGTTAAAGGAGGAAGAAACTAAAACAGAATCCATCTGTGCTAAGAAGCAATGGCGAATGATAGATCTTGGCTAAAAAAAGGTGAGAGAACTGACAATTTCTGCTAAATTACACAATAATAGGAGAATGATATAGTCAACATCTGTTAGATAGAAGACATGGAATGAATGGAGGAAAATGAAAGAAAGGAGCAGCCTTCTGTGCTAAAAGATAAGGATTGGAGAAGGAGGGACGGGAAGAGAAAGAAATCCATTTTTCTTCACTCTTTACAATAAGCACTATCCCCCCACAAAGTGGAGACTTAACTGGAAGAACATGGAGCTATCCTTTCTAAACCTCCCGATCCCCTTTTCCTTGTTCATTGCTAGCCAAAGACAGTGTGGGTCTCGCAAATTCACAAACCATTTTCTATCTGCTCTCATTTTTTTAAAAGAACCTTATTTCGGACATAGAGAGAAATGAAATAGAAATCGAACTCATAAATTTCTTGACTGCATAATGCACTGAATCAAAGCAATATCTCCTCCTTTGCATACCAAAATATCCAAATGAGTATAGAATAGATTCAGGTTGACAAACAGCTGAAAATTTTACTATTTCACTATTGACTATTAGAAAACTATAATAGGTGATTGAAAAAAGATAATAGATCCGCAAAATTTCCAAACTATTTCAAGTTACCCCGGACTACATATAAACGAAGCAAAAATCATAATTAAACTTTTCAGGTGAAGTTATAAGCCAAATGATTCTTTCTCCGGTTTTTCAACATTATACGATGTCATGAATTCTCTATAAATGATACCATTGACCTATACAGGTAATTCAAAAGACGAATCTTACGCTATACTATCTCCCATGTTTATTCAGCAGAAACTTCATCAAAAAAAGTTTCATCATAAAATTTAGCTACGAAAGTGCTTGAACTAACTAACGAAGGTTCAGTAGAGACAGTAGCAGAGTTATTATCCAAGACTTGTAAGAACACTAAATCGCGTATTTGATAAAAAAATAATTGGCATAAAAAGATGTACAAAATGGAGAAGGATATTTCTGAATGAAGAGACATACAACCGTGAGTCCGTGGACAATATCATTGTACTTTGCTGAACTAATTAAAGCATACTCATAAGATCCATTGACCATCAACAAAAAAGGCATAACAGAGTCAAGATTAAAGCATCACTTATAAACATTCCACATAATGGTCTGAACATAGAATAGAGCCTTGCATTTGTAATTTGATGGTTTAGTTACTACTTATATTGTATAGCCTTATGGTTATACAATAGTTGTAAGGCTGGTATTATTTTAGATTGATAGATGTTGCAAATAGCTAAAAAAACTGAGCGAATATATAACATCATTCATAGCATGATACATAACAAGTCCCCTTCGTACGGAGCTAGCGTACGTCTATAAACTGTAACGCTATTTTCACACGGCAAAAACTCCGATGAAATTACTGATTACTTCCCAATCACCAACATTACTTTAAACAGGTTTGCTTTAGGCATAATATATAGTGTAGATACATTCATACACCATTGGCGTCTTGCCCAATACTTTAACCAACTAAGCTCATTAACTGAATTAACATACATGCAATTGTCAAACAGGAGACATCGCGTTCTTAGTTTCTTACACAATAAGACTCAACATCTACAAGAAATGCCACACAGTCAAGTTCAACAATGAAGATATGACATTCAATTCGCCACTTTTTAATAAATACAATACAGCATACATTCACCATAAAAAAAAAATAAAACTTGTCCATTCAAATATTCCAATGCCACAATTCAACTAAACTAAATTCTGAAAGATAAAAGCAAACAAATAACAATAACAATAAGAATTGGAATATTGAAAAGAAACAAACCTCTTACAATAATGCGCAACTAAATCGCCATTAGGGTCAACCAAAGAAACCCCAATTAGAGGAAGAGCCAATTTGTCCTTTGTATTGAATCATACAATAGCCAACAACTAGCACATGACACATTAACAAAAGACCCATTATCCGTTTTCAAAGCATAAAATGCAAACTTTCAAAATACTCTTCTCTCTCATAAACCCTTCAGAGGACTAGACCCAACCTTCACTCAGCCACGTGACCCATTCCAAATCAATTCTGTGTTAACTAACTTTAGGCAATGATTACAGCTTCCAAATTTTTACAAAATTTCTCTCATATTGGCACAATCAGATCAAACCAATGGAACCACCATCTGTGGTCATCAAAGAACTCTGTGATTACCCTATTCAAGTTGGGTTGAAGATGAAGAAAGTGACTGACATTTTTCTTTTTTTGATGCAAAAGAAATGGCCTTTAGCAAATGGGGTTGTTTGGTATCATGTATTTTGGAGATTTTATGAGGAGTTTTGAGGTTGACCCAATGAAATTGGGGTGCGTTGGAAATGTGTAGCTTTAACAGTTAAAGAACATGATCGTGAGTAAAAAATTCTAGTAAAAGTTGGGGAATTGGGGTGTTTGTGAGAAGTGGTTAGGATGTGAAGCGCGAAAATAGAGAATGTTAAAAACGGGAAATGATGATGTTGTGTTGTTGTTGTTTTGTTGTTGTTGTTGATGTATAAAAAAGTGTATAGGAGAATTTCATTTTGGTGGGGTGAACATTCTTTGTGGTAGAGGAGTAACGCTATGTTCTGCCTTGAACACTCCACTCGTTCCTCATCTTCACAAAAAACACCGATACGTTATTGCTATTAACATTTATACGCATTAGATCCTCCTAAGCAAAGTGTTGCCAAGCTCGTGTTTCTTACCACTTGACTAGGGCCGTTACATTATTATTTCAGATTCAGTTAATATCAACTCCATTCAGTTCAGTTCTTAACCCAATTTCTCTCTCTTGGCATGTACGGTCTTCCTCACGTCCAGGAATGACACTGGTCTCCTCCGAATTAACTGCAAAACAATGCAAAGGACTAACCCGGGATCTCCGAGAAAAAAAAAAAGCCTCTCCGATGCGTTAATCAACAAGAGACTTTTCTAAACTGGAGCTCGATAAGCTAGATATAGGCCCACTAGACTGGTATTCGTGGGTCAGTATAGGATACCTCGAATGGCTCAACAACTCCTTTATAGGTTAGGTGAGCAGCTGTTGGGTACTTCCTTCAATGTGGGAACAAAGAATAAAAAGCATTTAATCACGGGACAAAGTACTACATATATCGATACAATACACTGCACAACCTACCTACGGGGTGCCTTTATCACTGGGTGTGTGGGGCCCACATGCTCCTTAGGCTCAGTGGACCCACCAGCCACGTGGTGCCTTGTAATTGGTATGGACAAGTTCAGTTCAGTTCAATGATTTCAGTTAATGTAAATAGCCCTAATCTAGGGCGTGTAAATTGATGGACTGATTGGACGTTTGCAAATCCAAATCCAATCCAAAAATATTGGACTTTGATTTTTTGAGTCCGAGTCTAATCCAATATTTGTTTGAGTCCGCATCCAGTCCAATCCACATAAGGGTTATGTTAAACAACGCACCACCAAATCTCCGTAATTCCGCCCGCAATACGTATTGAATACGGAGTGAATTACTCTTCACACTACCATACACCTCTTACTTTTTCACCTTAAATAACCCATCTTTACCTTCCCTCTCTTCACACGTCAACTACATCTGTCGCCGTCGTCACGACCACCGAGGACAAGAGTCATGCGACCCAACGAACCCCTCGACACACCAATGCCGTGAGTTTCCGACGATTTTTTTTAATTATGTCCGGCCTAAATGGTTGGACCCTCCATAGGAGTCCAATCTAAATGATTGCACCTTCCATGGGAGGTCCGGCCTAAATGTTGGACCCTCCATGGATGGTCCAATCATTTAGCTGAACCCCCATGGAGAGGTCCAACCATTTAGGCCGACCTCCCATGGAGGGTCCAACCATTTAGGCCGACCCCCCTCCTCCCCCCTTTTTTTTGTTTTGTTTTTTAGTTTGTGTTTTATTGCCAAAGAAGTATTTAGGAATTTTAAGTTAATTGTTATAATATGATAAGTAATTAATCATTAATTAGTTCATAACTTATTTTGTATTTTGTTCTAATTATGTGAATAGTGGTAGTTAAAGTCGGGTTCTGAATGGCATAATTATCTTATGTTTATGCTTAGGTCATTATGATTGAATTTCAATTGATTCAATTATCAAGTGTAATGATTTCAATTGACTTACTCCCTTTAATCACATAAGCTTTGTAATGATTTCATTTTATTCAATTTACTTTGTAATTGGATTTCATTTGATTCAATTAGCTTGTAATTGATTTCAATTGAATCAATTATCTTTCATGACCACCATTAATTCCCGCTTTCATCAACTTATCATTGATTGCAATTAAAATTATTTTCTCTAAATCAACAAATCAATTTTTCAATCAATCAACAAAATCCATTAATACAATATGTCAATAATATGGCTAATTCTCATTTTCATTAAAATTTCAATTCATTAGTCAATCAATATTATAATAACTTTACAAATTCATACATTATTATGATATTTAAAATTTATCACATATTGTAAAATATTAATCTTAAAATTCCTAGATAAATCATATTATATTAAACAATGATATTTAGCATAATACAATTAATCATGAAAATATAGCAATAAATTTGTATTTTTTGAATGGTTATGGAGTACTAATAATAATTAATTACATTAATTAAATTTTTTAATACATATTTTTTGCAAAAAATGAAAATAAAATAAAAAAGCAATGTCCACACTGTCCGTCCTCTATGACCGGACCTCCCGGTGGGCCTAGAATCTAGAAGTCGCAGTACAGCAGGAGTTGCGAGCGGCGGCACAGAGGAGTGGCATTGCGGGGGAAGCAGAAATGCGTGAGTGCAGCAGCATCACAGGAGAGGGAGGAAGGCGAAGGCGAGGAGAGAATCGTGGTTGGCAATGGGAGGGACGCGTCGCAGGCTTTGCGGTGGGAGGGAGGAGTCTCGGGTAAGGCGGTACAATGGTTAGGAGGGGAGGCAAGCAGTGCGCAAAGGTGGCACGCAGAGGTGGCTGGACGCTTGACGCAGGGCACAACAGTGCTGACGTAGGGCAGCAGTGCAAATTGAATCAGCACAACAGTAGCAGTCTCACGAGGCCCAGGTAATCAGCGCGCAGGTGAGGTGGCTGGGCCAGGTGGCGGCGGCTCAGGTGAGAGATGTTGGTTTTGGTGTTGGTGCGTGAAAGAAGTTCAGTGATGAAGGGGGAAGTGAGAGAAGAAAGTGTTAGGTTATTTGAAAGAGGGTAAAATGGGGAAAATTGTTAAAAATACAAAAAATACGCGGCGAAATACGCGTAATTTGCGGGCGACATTTAGCTCCCCACATAATTAAATTTTCTAAAGTACGAATCCAATCCAATCCGATCCAATTTTTTCAACGATATTTTGTTTTCTACTTTTTATGCAATTAAATAATAATTATACTTGTTAACATTTATAATACTTAATAAAACTTCCATATAAAAAAGGCAATCATGCTTAAAAAGCATTGCACATATGAAGTATTTCATACCAATAAATATAACATTACAAAGTAGTTAATTAAAAATAGACAAGTCTAGAATGGTTTATAATGTTCATCATTACAAAGACAACATAATACTAAATAAACTCATAATAATAAGATAGTACAAGTAATGTTCATTCAACTACCATTTAACTTTTACATATAAACGATTATATAATATAAATAATTAAAGTATATAATTTGAATTTTGGACTCCAAGAGTTGAGTCCAAGTCTAGTGTGAAAAAAATGAATTTGGAATTTGAGTCCGATCCGATCCAATGATCGTAAAAGTCCCAATCTCAGTCCGAAATTTGGACTGATTGGATTGGACTTTAGACTTTAATAACCAATTTACAGCCCTACCTAGATCTCTCAATTTCAAATCTCAACCCCAATCCAACTCATTAATAAAATGTGGGTTGGAATTTTCAAGCCGTTTAATTAAATAGGTTGACCTAATCCGACCTGTTCAGGTAATAGTTGTGTTCGAGTTGCAATTTCCAACTAATTTTGACCCATGTGACCAGTTTATTTGCCCTCTAGGCCTTTGATGTTTATGGAAATTCTTACAAAATACCCCTCCAAATCGATCTTCCAAGTATACCCCCATTTATCTTTGATCCATAATAAATTCGGAAAAATAAGTTTATTCCATATAGTAACCTCCATGGTTAACTTCAACCAAAAATATGGTTAAATAATTTTAAAAGGGAAAAAAAAATCCAATAACTTCCATACCCGCCACCCATCACTGCCTGCTGCACCGCCCCTACCCCCTATTGCGGCCACCAACTCCACTCCACCACCCTGTAGGACGTGGGCCGCGCCCTCGCGTATAGCGGGCGGCGGCTTGGTACTACATCGAGGTGCTTTGCGCGGGCTTGACCACGGAGCCCGCACGTGAGTGCGTTGGGTAGTTTGTCGAGATAAGGGGAGTCCCACCGTGCCTATAAAGGTTATTCACGGACGCGCGAAACGTTGTGTGCCAAATAATGGCCCCACGTCTGATCCAGTAAACAGTTCGTGGTTGGACATGGTACGAATCAGATCTGTAACCCAATTCGCCGCATGTAGCGCGCTTTACTCGGTCTCATTGCAATTCCATTCATCACGATTATCTGAATCACATAACTTACGTTTTATACACCTTAGAAGCGTACTAACCCTAAAGATACTACGAAAGTGTGTTTCTATTAGGCACAAAGAGACTACCTAACCTAGAAATTGTTGACCACTTTGTATTAATAAGGTAAAACGGTCGCAAAACACGATTGTCCATAATTACTCTGACTTTATGTGATTCACATAATTCCGGTCTTTTTTAGCAAATAATACAAAGTTATACAACAATCACAATATGAAGTATATAACTTCGCAATATATGTACAACCAATCTACCCAAATCTGCAAACAAAACAAAAGTTAGATAAACGAATACGAGCGAATCTTCCGCCTTGAATCGCATACAAAGACAAATAAAACAATTTTTAGTTCATGATAAAAACGAGCGAATGAATCGTTCGCCTTTGAATCGCTATACAAGAATAAGAAATTGTTAGTATTGACAAGTGATGATGATAATGAAAACGAAATCAAAAGAAAGAAAAACAAAACAATGAAACATGGAAACTCTATATGCCGTATGGAAACTACATATACATGGAACGAGTTCAAAAGTCGGTTTCTACATTGTTGAATTGCATTAAAACTCATAATAAGGTTAATCAGTTAAAAGAAAGTGAAAGAAGAAATTATTGGTGAGTAATCTCGAATCAACTTGTTTTCGCTTGTCAAACGAATCGAAGAACGCAAAAGACTCGGTTTTATGTGTATTGTGAAAGAGTTTTGTAATGGAGTTTTGTGAATGAGAGAATGCTTAGAAGTTGGAAGTTGGAAGTCGGAAGTCTATGGAAAGTCTGTCAAAACTCGTGTTGAAAGTCGTGTCTTCTCGAATGAGCAAGGCACGTATTTATAGGCGCGGAGTAAGAACAGGAGCGTATATACGCTGAGGATGAGCGTATTATACGCTCATGGGGAGCGTATATAACGCTCATTGTAGACACCTGAAAATGTGTCTCCCCAAATGAGTAATCCGTGATGAACATACCGCGTCTCGCGATTGTTTCGACTCAGAAACGATGCTTTGAACTCACGAAAGTCGGAAATTACGTGAGGTGTACTCTCGGAATTATTGAGCAAAGGTCACTTACCAAGGCAAACATATTTCTTGCGTTTTCTCGATAAACTCAAAGGTTTTCGAAGGTTTTCAAACAAAATCACGCTGGCGATTCTCGTGCTTTTTGTTTCCATCATGTGCGTCACATTTTCTGATCCGCCAATATTTTCAAATTATTTTTCTGATTTTCTATATTTTCATGAATTTGCAATGTTTAAATACGCAGAATTAACGCAGAAAACTAGTGAATTAATTAGAAATACTCCGGAAATACGTGGAACCTTCTAGAACATTCTAGAAATCCTTGCTTGGGAGAGCAAGGTGTCTAGCGTGCGGAATCCATAAGGGAAATCACCGAATGGAAATCGGAGGAATCAAAACATATCGAGATTTTTGGAAAAAATACGCAAAACCATGGAGGCGATATATACGCTGAATGGAGCGTATATTCCTCCTGATGAGCGTATATACGCTCCATTTGAGCGTCATATATACGCTCAACATACACATGATCCTTGCAAAATTTTGGAAACAGCTGCGTATATCGCTCAGTATGGAGCTATATATACGCTTCCATGTAGCGTATAGACGCTCATCCTGAGCGTATTAACCAGGTTGCTTCTGCTCGTTTTGCCTCGTGCCTATAATACTCCCTGCCTTTGCTCAGTTCGAGATACGACTTCAGACGACTTGAATACGGCACATTCACGACTCAGAACCTTCACAATTCACAAGAACTCAAGTCACAAAACACATCAAAACACTCTCAAAAACACTCAAAACACATTCGATTTCAATTCAAAGCATCGATTCTCTTCGAATCAACAAGCGAAATAAGGGTATAAATCTGAGATCTACTCACCCAAAAACCTTTCTTCACTCTTTTTCAATTCCTTTTGTCTCTTTTATTTGACTAACCATATTTTGAGTTTTAATTCAATTAAGCAATGTAGAAACTCACTGTTAATGGTTTCATATAAAATGTAGTTTTATTCGTTTTTCGTTATTTCCATTGTTTTCCTGGTTTCATTTATATTTTCATATATTATTGTCAATACTAACTCGTTTGTTCGTCTCTATTAGCAATTCATCGAAGGCGATTCCTTGAGTTTTATTCTATAATTTGATTGTTTGCAGTGACAACGTGAGGATGATACACTAACATATTATGCCTTACTAACCTTGTTTTTCATGTCTTATGTATATATATTCAATCAACTTGTATATTCTTAAACAAGACGGAATTTATCGTTTGTCACATTAAAGTCAGATATCATGGACGACCGGTTTCTAAAGCACCTTATAATCATTGTGAGTCTATCGTACATTTATAATAGATCAACAAGTAACCCGCAAAAATGCCCTTGTAGAATCTTGTTTGTTTATAATAGCAACCCATCACTGATAATCATCATCACTTTCAAGTAAATCAATAGGGTCTTTTGAATTCAATTGTTATGATTATGAACTACAATGAGACGAGTAAGGCGCTACATGCGGCGAATTGGTTACAGATCTGATTCGTACCATGTCCCCGAACCACGAGCTGGTACTTGATTGGACGTGGGCCATTAATTTGGCACCAATGTTCGGCTCCGTGAATAACCTATATAGGCACGGTGGCGATTCCCCTCAATTCGACGACACACCCAACGCATTCACATGCGGATTCCATGGCTCAATTCCATGACACTGAAGCTGAGGCCAACGCCCCTTGCCTAAGGTCGGGCGGACCCCTACACTCATACTCAGGATATATACGCTTCTCACAAGGGGCCAATGGTGAGGAAAGTTGTATACAACAAGAATTAAATACGCTGTAGAGGAACTGGAGGGCAGCGTATAACGCTCAAAAGCAGCGTATATACGCTGCTCCTCAGCGTATATACGCTCCTTTGCTATATATTTTTCCAAAAAACCTGAAATATTTTGATTCTGAATAATTCTTGCCATACGTCTCGATTTTCTAAAGATTACGGATATTCTAGACGCCTCCTTTCGCAAGAAATACTTTCGCGATAGACTAATTCCGCATATCCTCGACTATTATTCTCAATGATCATTTCTGCGTATTCTCGGTATTTAAACATGCAAAATTCATAGAAAATCATAGAAAAATCAGAAAAATAATTTAAAAATACTGGCGGATTCAGAAGAAATGTGAGGAACCACGATAAAAACAAAAAGCACGAGAAATTGCCAGCGTAACTTGTTTTGAAAACCTTTTGAGATCATCGAGAAAACCGAAAGAAAATTTTTTGCCTCGTATTTGACCTTTGCCTCATGATTTCGAGCGTGACTGACTTCACATTTCGAGCTTCATTACGAGTTCAATTGCGTTTTTTCGAGTTCGGATTATTGCGACACGTTTGGTATACTTCATCATTGATACTATATTGGAGCATGTTTAGAATAGTTTTTTACACACCCCCCTTCGCTACGGCCAACCCAACCGCACACATCCCCTTCTCCTCCTTCGTTAATTCCCGTGGTTTAATTAAGATGATAACAACAACAACACAACAACAATAATAAATAATATTATATATCTTTCTTCATTTTCAAATACTTGCAACAAAAAATATTATATCTCACAAAAAAATACCCCTTTGTTGCGAGATATTCAAAGATGGAGGTGGAGTATTAAACGAGAAGAAAAGGAAAATCTACTTCATTCCGCCTTCATCATTAATTTATCATCAACGTCTTAACTTCATCCCGCATTCGTCATCAGCGTTCACCATCATCAACCACTAACTATATCCTCATCATCTTGCTCAGATCATCAAATCACCTCCTAATCATCACGATAATCTCCACTACTACAAAAATACCCTCTTCGTGTCGCCTAAAAATGGCCTATCGCGTCGCCTTTGCCCACGTTCACGATAGCCCCGACCACGATAGGTGTCTACCTATCGCGCTCGCCTCTAGGTTGCGACGCATTAAGTATGTCTAGCGTCGCTACCTACTTAAAGAAGCGATGCGATAGGCTACCCTATTGTATCACCTAAACCCATAATATGGCGACGCGATAGAGTAGCATATGCGTCGCCTTATTGTAGAGCGACGCGGATTATAGCATATGCGTCGCCTCTAACGTAAGAGCGACGCAATAGCGTACCTATGTATCACCCTAAACCATAATAGGCGACGCGATAGTTAGCATATGCGTCGCCTTAACGTAGGAGCACGCGCAGGTGGCATATGCGTCCCTCTAACGTAGGAGCGACGCGATAAGGTGGCATATGATGCCGCCTCGTAGATGGTAGAGCCGACGCGATAGTGGCATATGCGTCGCCTAACGTAAGGGTGAGCCGAAGTGACCATTATGCGCGCCTCTAAAGAGAGCGACGCGATAGGTGGCGATGATGCGTCGCCTCTAACGTAAGAGGCGACGCGATAGGTGGCATATGCGTCGCTCTAACGTAGGAGCGACGCGATAGGTGCAAATGCGTCGCCTCTATCGTAGGATAGCGACACGATAGATTACTTACTGCATCAAATAATTACCTAATGCTCGCCTCATACATGAAGCGAGCAATAGCTTATGATCATTTTTCAAATCTAATTTATATAAGCCAAATAACAAAAAACATATAAATAAAATATTGATATAATCCAAAATAAAACATTTATATCAATAAAACAACTGCAAATACATAGTTAGAGAATTGAGACAACTAAATGAGATTTTTTAAGTTTTATCTCCTAAAACATAGAACAATGAAATACTAACTAGGAGAGAATCCAAAAGTATTGGAACGAAGTTAGAAAACTACCAACAATGATCAAAAAAAATATCTACACCACGTTTCGCCGCATATCATCGACTTCGGCTTGAGATATGATTTTGAAGAGAAATCCTATATTGGACCAAAAAATCAATAAGTTAGTGAGAAAATTACAATGTAAAATATTTATGAATAATATTGAAAATACGAGATAAAATAATTAACCTTTTGCAAATTTTTTCACTTCTGGATACACGGGAGACAATTTTACGCATTACATTCATCACATAATAACCACACTCCTATCTCCTCTAGGTTTTTAGGACACTACAAAAAAATTCAAAATACAAATTAAATCTAACATTCAATTACTATAAATATAAGAAATTATCACACATAGTGAAAAAATGAAACTACATCAACAACTTCCCAAATAAGGCTTTCTTGCCCCGTGACTGAGATTAAGATATATATGCTCATTTCATACAATGAAACAACAAGTAAAATCATAATATGTCAACGATTCCAAAACACCAATAGAACCAACTGATCACAAAATACTTACAAAGCTTATGCCTACGTAAATTCTCAGCAGCATCTCCCCTAAAAACAACTAAACCAATATGCATAAAGCACATATTTCAATCGTTTAACAAAAAGAACAAAAAACAATACTCCCACAGCTTCAACCAAACTAAACCATCAATATACCCAGCGACCACAACTAACCACAAGTTTTAAATTGCAATATTTGTCTTTCCTTTACTCTCCGTTATAGAAAACTGACAGAAGAAGCATAGGCGGCTACTTAAATAGTGTTAATTAAGATAACTTTAATAGTAACTTTGCAATTTGTTATTATCTGTACAAGATTGTAGTATACCGTATATGATTAGCATTATTTTATGCAGGGATTTGAGAAGGAAAGAAGAGATTACATTACCAAATGGCATCAGTTTATTTTTCTAGCATGTAGCAGTAGCATGTATATTCAATTCAATATATATTCAATTCACCTATATCCATCTGATTAACAGTTAAACATGTAGCATGTGAATTTTTCAGGTTAGCCACCTAGTACGAATCAGAATTGAGAAATTATATTCAATTCACCTATATCCATCTGTTTTGTTATACTTAATGTTAGTGTATCATTGTCGCTCTTCATTAGTTGAAACCTTTTCAACTTCTTTAGAGGATTCAATCTTACAATAAAAATAGAGAAAATCAGGATATTATTTGATAGATTAGCTCTAAATTGCAACTATCATAGAAAATATTTAAAGCAATATGTATTGCAACATCAACATGGTAACAGTTGATACCAAGTCCTATAGCAGAATTTATCCTGAAAACAATCAGGCTCCTTTCTATCAACAAGAGAGAATCACCAGTCATGACCTTAATAAAAATATACTCCATCAAATAAAATAACATATACAAGTACGCTATGCCAATGTAGGTGATAGTCGAAGACAATTTTAAGCTTTCCACTTCAAAAGAATGTGATGAATCACGTATATGCCTACAGCTGATGTAAACATTACCATTTACCAGTCTACAGTTTCTTTTTTATTTATTATATTTTACCAATATTGCGTCACTAGACAGAAACCCAGAACCCAGAATACAAAAAATAAAACCAGGCAAAACACTTAGGACCACCACCCCACCCAAAAAAAAAAAAACAGAATCAAAGTCCAATTTCTTTTATTTAACTGATTCAGCTTGTAAAATCAAACCATATGCAAGAAGTTACTCCAGATAGTCATAAAAGTATACTACCAACTTTTACAAAACTTTGTAAACAACTGCCTGTTAAAACTTTTTACCCAATTCCACCGAAATGTCACAAATTATTCAAAGTGATTTTCACCTATATCCATCTGTTTTGTTATACTTTAATGTAGGTGTAATCTTGATTTGGAATTCCACCGAAATGTCATATACAGGTACTATGAGATGAGAATGGTGGAGGTGCACAGCAAAACCAGGGACTTGGTTGTTAACTTGCAATCATAATTAAAAGAAACAATATAACCCAATTTTACACAAACACTGGCAGAATTTGTTACATATTAAAGAAACAAAACCATAGAATTAAAGAACAATATAAACTCTAATCAAAAATTCTGAAATCCATTATTAAAGGAAGCCAAAAAAAAAAAACAAAGAAACAAATAACAAAGAACATAAACCAATTGGAACCTGAAATTCGGAAATTAGGGCTTGATTTGGTTTTTTTTGAGTGAATTGCGGCAGCATAGGGCCTCCGTGGATCGTTTGCTACAATTTAGTGGTGTTGCTGCCTCCGTGCAATGGCGCTACTTCGAAAGCCTTTGGGTTGCTGCCGCCGCTGTGCTTACTGCTTCGTCGTCGCTGCTGCTTACTGCTTCGTCGCCGCCGCTGCTTACTGCTTCTTCGCCGGAGCTTCGTCGCCGGATGCTTGTCGCCGGATGCTGTGCTTGTGTCGTCGGACGTTGCTGCTGCCAGCGATTACAAGGGAAGAGGCGAGAGAGAGAGAGACACGAAGATGGTGTGGTGTTTCGAGCAGCAAGATGTGAGCAAGGTTTGAATGTGTTCGAACAAATAAAGTAATATTAGTAGTTAGTAATATATTAGTGTTATAATATTATAGTGTTTAGAATATAGTAATATTAGTGGTTTTTTTTTAAAACAAAGTAATATTAGTGCCTTTTATTTTTGAAAACAAAGTAATATTAGTGTTTACAATTATATTGTAGAAAAAGATTATTATTAGGGAGTATTGTTTTCGTTCAAATAAAAAATGTTTTTCTAATTTTTTTTTGGAAGAATAATTAGTAAAGAATGACAGAAAAATATAAAATTAATAGTAACTAATGTAAAAAAATTTAGGTAATGAAAATTATAAGTAGATAATGAAATTTTGAAGAGTTTTGCAAGTGTTTTTTTTAATTTAAAAATAATAATTCAAAACCTATTGCTGTCAAATGTAACCTTACAACGCGATAGGTTAATAAATCTAACGCTGTCGTCTCAATGTAATATGTGACGCTTAGATTATAACATATGCTCGCCTCATGTAATATGTGACCGTTATAATCACATTAGAGAGCGACAGACGTAGGTATAATTACGCCTACACATAATTACATTAAGAGTGATGCATAGATTCATATACCTAATGCGTCACAATATTACATTAAGGCGACGCATAGGTTTTTGCATCAACATATATACATTAGAGGTGCACGATGCTTTATGTGTCGCATTTTACATTAAAGGCACGCGATAGGTAAACACCTAATGCGTCAATATTACATTAGAGGCACGCGATAGGTTAATACACCTAACGCATCATATTACATTAGAGGCGACGTGATAGGTTATATCTAACCGTCATATATTACATTAGAGCGACGCGATAGGTTAACATTACTAATGTTCACATATTATTTTAGAGCACGCGATAGTTATGTCTAACGCGTCATATATTACAAAGAAGCGACGCGATAGGTTAACATATCTAACGTGTCATATATTATTTTAGAGGCGACCATAGTTATGTCTAAACGTGTCACATATTACATAAAGGCACGCGATAGTTAGATATCTAACGTGTCACGTATTATTTTAGAGGCGACGCGATAGGTTATATCTAATGCATCGCCTCTTATATAAGATGCAACGCAAAAAACTTTGCGTCGCCTATTACCTAAAAGGCGACGCGATAGGTTCTCTCAAAATATTCCAACTCTCTATCGCGTTCCAACATTATCAAAAGAAGCGACCGATACTTTATGCTCGCATATTTTACACGTGCGACGCATTAGGGGTTGTGTTAGTGTTTTTGTAGTAGTGCCCATCGAATCGCCATAATTCGCTTCTCTCTCTCTCTGAATTGGTTTTTTTTCTTTTAGAATGATGAAGTCGATTTGATGAGGCAAATGTAATGAAAATGGATGGATGTCGTGTTCATGGTGTTGATTGTGATGATGTGGATGTTGATGATGAATGTGATGTGTGGATGTATGTTGCTGGTGAACTGGTGATTGTTGGTAGATGACGATGAAGGTACGGTGGATACAATGAAGGTGATGTCTATGATTAAAGATCGAGGAAATGTAATGATGGTGTTACTCGTGCAAATTGATGTGATTTAAATCAGAGATCGATGATGATTAAAACGCTGATAACCAAATCATCGGAGGGACAGTGCCTGTTTCCAGTACGACAGATGAATTCTCAATTCCTGAGAAATCTTTATTCCATGCTTTGTTAAACTAAAAAAACTCACTCATCAATTCCCTAGAAATATAATTTTCCAAGGAAATTCTCATGCAACCAAACCATACCCAAGTTTGCCACCTGATTACGAGTCAAGTCGAGCTCAAGTTGCTAGGTTCGGTGTCACTCTTATGATTTCGAGCCGCTCTTTGGCGACCTTTGCCCAATTTGAGTCAAACTTTAAATTGATTCGATCTTCGAGTAGCTCGTGAGCTATTTCTTATAGTACATGATAAAGTAGTGGAAATATTGTTTAGTATTTTACCATAAATAAATAAATGAGTATTAGGACT